>WAAD01028325.1:1752-31401 GCA_013389945.1 Fregata magnificens
CATTTAACATTCAATTTAAACTTGGAAGTGCAGAGCTGAATTTGTTAGAGAGATTCATCATAACACATGAAAATAATTTATTAATGGAGCATAATATTTGGATTTTAATTTTTAAAATAATTTTATTTATTTATGTTTAAGATTTACAGTTCTTGTGATATATAGGCAAGGGCTGTTATATACTCAGTGGCAGTGTAATTTATAGGTGAGGAGTTTGACTAACAGCACTGCTGAGAGAATGCCTAGGCCCAAGGGAAAAAAATCTGCTTCTCCTTATCCTACTGCTGTTCTCTGATTTCCATTTTGAATGAAAAATCCAATAAGGATTCATTGGTTCTGCAGTGCAGAACTCCATGGTATTTTACAGAGGAGTGGATTTATAAACTTTCTAAGACTTTTTACAGATGGAAAGCCCTCAGATGTCTTCAAGGTGAGTTGCTGTTCATACTTTTATCCTGGTAGTGTTTATAGGGGTCTGTTGGGATGGTGACATTTCCAAACCCATATAAAGCTTCTGCACTAATAAATGGAGCATGCAGCAGCGATACCTAATATTTCAGGCTCTTGAGCTCATGAGGCCATGTGGCACAGGGCAAGGCAATGCAGATTTGCTAGCTTAAGTCCTGATGCAAGCTTGCTGCAGGTTTTTCTGCAGATTTAGGGTAACAACATGCCTGCTGAAACTGATATATTAAAGGTTGCTGTAATATGCTCAGCATTTCCATTGTATGGTCTGGCAGAAGTGAGACAATTACTCTGGCTTAGAGCTTTCCTATCAGTAAAATGAGGATATCTGAGCTGAAACCCGAAAGTTTATGTAAGATTTGACATCAAGGTATCAGCAGGTTCATGGAAAAGCCATGGTTCAAATTGGGTGGCATAGCAGTTCAGCCAACATGCTGAACAGAAAAGTTAGAAACAGCCTTTAAAAACTGAAGCTGCTGAGTTCCAGCTGGATTTTCTTTATCGCCTGGCTGATCAGATGCAAAACAGAGATAAGAAATTTTGAAGGCATGATAAGAAGTGGGAAGCCAGGTTGAGAATATGAGGTGGCAGGGAGACTGAGATTAGAAAAGTCTCATCCTGTCTCTACTGCACTATCAGCAGACTTTCAATTCATTAGTGGATGCAGTTCTGTCTAAAAAAAAATGTGGTTGTCATTAGTAAAGGTTTCATATTTGCATGCTCAGATAACCTGCAAGGTGTGTGTGCTCACATTTACTTACTGTATGTCTGAGTATTATTTAAATAAATACTCCCTTAAGCTGCCGGAACAGAGTAAAAGCAGGAAAAAAATGTAATTTACAGACCTCCAGGATGTTCAATGTACACAGAAATTTGGTCTTATATCTATTTCCCTTGATATTCCATATTAATGAATGCATCAAAATCAGCTGTGTAATGCAGTTTGCCAGGGGAACAGGAATTTTGTGCTTCAAAACCAGGTTTGCTCCTTGCTTTCTCAGGCATCACACTGTGTTAACCTATTCACAAACATATCAAGTGCCACCTTACGTCTGTTCAGCCTGGTGCTCCCACTACTCCTGTTGGAGAACTGTTTCTGATCATCACTCTTCTGATGGTTGGAAACTGCCTTTTAATTTATAACCTTAATTTGTTCATGGTAAGCTGATACTCAATTATTCACATAGCAGCATTATCCCTTACCTTTAGAAGAGCTTCATTTTCCTTCCTGTGACGTATTTATGTGGAATAATCTGACCTCATCTTAGATTTTATTTTGCTAGACTAAAAAAACCAAAGCATTTGCAGATTAAACAAGCTGGGGTTTTTTTTGGTTTGTGTTTTTTTTTTTTTGTAAGACAGGCGTGCACTCTATTCCTCACTGTCTTGCTCTGTGCTGTTTCAGTCTCAACTTTTCCTTCTAACTGCAGCTAACCAAACTAGCATTTCAGAGGAAGAACCACTAGAGACTTTGCTTCATAGCATCAGTGCTTTCTTAACTCCTGACAGCACTTCATGTCACACGTTGTAGCATTGCAATGGCTTTCCCATGATGGCACTGCATCAGGAGCTTATGATCAGCTTGTTTTTGACCACAGCTGAAACAAGTATGTTTCTGCAGAGCAACAGCATCTTGATCAGCTGACAGAGAACATGTACGGCTGAATGTTTTAGTCAATCTTGTACTTTAATAATTTCTCCGGTTAACTGACACTTTGCATAGCTCATTACTTCAGAATGCCACTGGTCACTTTATAACTTCCATTTTAAAATCACATGGGCACACAAAGGAAATTTCTTGTAAGTGTTGGGTTTAGCCTTGAGAATTTAAATGCAAAACCACCAAAACATTCAAAATTATCGGTACTAAGTGAGAGCAATGGGCCTGCAGTACTTCCTTTATCAAATACCTATTTAAAGGCATGTATATATTTCTTTATGAAATGGGAAAAAATATAGTACTTGTAGGGAAAACATTTCTTTGTGGATTTGGTTGGGGTTTTTTTTCAGATTCAGATTCTCAGCCTCAAAGTTCATGGAACAAAAGTGAGTAGTTTGGCTTACTGGAAATAATTCTGGATCAAGTTAAGAATTTTATACAGAACAAAAGATGAGCTAATGATCTTGTCATCAACTTTGTCTTTCATTACATTCTAAGATGTGACCCTAACATCCAAAATAGTTAAAACTGTGATCTTTCTAACTGTCGTATTTCACAAAATTCTGATGGAATGAGTGGTGGGTGGGTGGGAGGTGGATCACTTTGTTACAAAGAAGATTCATCACATTTTACAGGGAAGTTGCCTGGAAGAAAAAACACTTCTTTTGAACCGTTTTGTAGCACTTATTCTTTTGTAGCTCATTCTTGTCTCTTTATAGCCACAAAAGAAAGGCAATACCTGCTTGCTCATTCTTCTCACACACCTACTAGGTAAGCAAATCCTGGTTTAGTCATTGCACTCCGCTGCAGATGCACAGGAATGTGTGGTGGAGCTGTTCACTTGGCTGTTTTACTGCTGCCTCTTCTCTGGGACCAAAGAATCACAGAAAATATTGGGAAGACAGATTGGAAGTCAGAGGCATCGCAGACCTACTAACAGCAGCACAATGAAAACTGGAGACCTTGAATGATAATAAAACAACTGAGTTGGTAAAAACTCAACTGATGGAGCTCTCATGTGGAACATATTGTGTCTAAAATGTTACAGGTCATTTCCTTTGCCTTTCTCTATAAACATGTTTTTCAAATTGGTTTCAAGTTGGTCCAGCTGCTTCAAGCACAGTATATTGAAAGCATATTAATATGACAGATAACTAGCAGCTGTTGTTGGAAAATTGACAAAGCGAGGGGTAGATGTTGCTTCGGAGGATGAACTTGTGCTTTCAGGCAAAACATCTTCCTCGATATTTTGCTTCTCTATGGGTTTTTCATTGCAAAGACTGGGCCAGTGACACTAAGAGGTCACATTCTTTCCAGATATAGCTCTGGCAAATGTAGCCATGCCTTATAAGAAAGATATGCTGATGGACTCATTGTTCAAGGCACTGAATGCGTGAATGTGTTCTTAATCTCTCTGCAGTTGCTCTCTCTGTTAAAGAAGGTACTGTCATCTTTTAACCCTGCCTCTGATTTATTCCTATCCATCAAAGTATTTCTGTATTGAAGATTTGGCAATAGCGCATGTAGCAATACACGTGCTCCTGATGAAAGTCTGTGTTCCAGAGGTGATCTAATCCCTTTAACCATGTCCTATCTCCTACCTCTTCAATTCAGACTTTGTTTTAAAATTACTTTTTTCCCCCCAAATACAGTTTGGTTAAAACACAGGAAAGCTACATTTCTCATGACTAAAAGAAATATCATTTTCCTTTCTAACTGTGGGTGGGTGTTTTTGTTTCTTGTCTAAAACACTGCATGCTTGGTCTGAGAAGGAGAGAAAAACACCACAATCCATTTAACTGGCAACATTACATTCTTATTTTGTATTTAAATCTATCAAGACACATACTGCTTCAAGTTTATTGCTGTTATGATCCTACAAGTTTCACACAATTCACATTGCCTGTAGCTGTCAAATACCATACAGCTTCCTTAATAAGAGAGAATAAACATACACGCACTTTGATCTACTTCACTACTTCAAAGTTTAAAATGCACTCTGAGAGCTTTTCACGGGATTTCAAAAAACAGTTATTGAGAGGAGTAATTATGGAAGTGGTAATTTTCTCACTGATGTTATTTTTCTATAATTGAGAGTTAGGCGGTAAGAGCATTATGTTTCTTTATATTTTTTTTCCCCACAGTGTAATCTACAAGGACTTTTGATTTATACCATTTTTCTTTTATAATTCTCTCTGCCCTGAGGAACTGCAGTCAGGGAGAAGGCTAGGAGACTGGAAGAATGCAGACAAACTATGGAAGCATATATAAGCAACCTGACAAGCCCAAAGCGTTAAAAAAAAAATTAAAAAATGCATTTCAAATAGACTTGCATCAGGAGTTCTTAAGCTTGTTTCTGAGCTAGGCCACATGGTTAGAGAAAGATGGCTTTGTGTAGTCTGTTTCCACCCGTTCAGAAATTGTGCTGACCTTCATTCCTTTCATAATTTTCTAGCATTACAGCAGCAATTACTTACACGGAAAAAGGGTTTAATGTATGTTGTACTTCTTTTAATGCAGTTTAGCATCTGGAAACTTGGAAGGAACAGTCTGCTTCCTAGGGACCACATTTTGAGAAGTGCTGACTTAGGCCACAATCCCATGCAGTCACAAGGATGCAGCCGTACGGAGCTCTTTGCAGATCATTACAGAGGGCTATATAATGTTATAAGTTGATTTTTTTAAGTTGCATTAATATTATTTCAGGTACATATTTGCTTTTTTTTCCATTTGTCCCAAACTGCACGTTAATAAAATAGCTGTTTAAGATTTATGCCCTTTTAGGAAAAATGTAATCATGTTGTTACAAAGTAGCCCAGTGCTGAGAAAAAAGAAAAATTTGTTTGTTTAAAAAGAAAAATTGAAGTTCTCTAAATAACAGGAGTGAAACCTTTTATTTACTTTTTTTTGTCTTAGCTCCTCTGAAGTCTTGTTTCAATACCATTCAGAATTAAATCCTTTCAGATTGTTGTTTTTAACTCTTGCATGGATCCTGAAAGGAATAATTTCTAATTTTTTTGCCAGCTAGACCAAATTTTTAAGGCTAGGGGAGAGTAGGGAGTTATATTTTACATGTAGGGTCAAATAACTCATAGGTTTTGTAATCTAAGAACATTCTTCATTGCAAATCTGCAAGGTTTGAAGAATTTTATACTTTTTGCAGGTCTCTAGCATCAATGTTTCCAAGGTTTTACAAGCTCTGCAGGGAAATTGATGAACCTTGTGAAGCACGTGTTCACAATACAAACGGTTCATCATAAACATAAGTCACCGTGACTCATGCCTCTTTCAGAATGTACAAATACCAGCATAAAGCAGAGCCTCTCCTGCCATCTTTGAACTGTATATCCTGCTATGAGAGTTTGTAAGCTGTTTGGAGGGAGAGACTGCAAGTTCTGAAGGAGTCAAAGGTAGTTCAAGAGTATCAATCTTAATGATTTCCTGTGGAACAACACCTATTAGAGGAATACCATCCCAAGGGACAAGAAGCCAAAAAACATCTCAAATTGTGCTGAAGCTCTGCCAAGGCCTTTTCTAATTGTTCCAAGCTTATCACAGGCTGTATTTGCTATAAATTAATGTTGTCAGTATCATGAACTGCGACCTTAGCACAAGGCCAACACTGTTTCTAATGAACGGCAGTAAGTTTGCCTGCTGTTATGAACTGCAGCAAGAGTTGAGAAATCCAAAGCTGATGTCTAATAAGTGAATTATTCCATCAGTTCACCCTCTGCCTCAGAAGTAGCCTCTAAACCAATAGAAAGTGTCTCAGAAGTTAGCTAGTCCATTGCTTTGACCCAAAGCTGGATAACCTATGTCATTCCTGACAGCTGTTTGAACTGCCTGTTATTAAAATTTCCCAGTGCTACAGATGCCAAAATTTCCCCTCATAGGTGTTGCAAAAAGAAACAATAACGTTCTGAAAAAAAGCTGTGTATGAATGGGTAAAATTGATTGAACTGTAAAACATGGAAACCAAGTCTGGTTTCTAGTCTAACAAGCCAAGAAGAAAATAGTAAAGGAGTGTAGCTACAAGTTTAGGGCTGTAAATATCCCATTTGACCTGCCTGCTAAGGAGTTTTGTCACTAGGTCAAAGCCAGACTGCACTGTGCATCTCTTCCCTGCCTGGGTTTTTAATGCTTGTCAGGTGGACTGTCTAGGTTTGGGAGAAACCTTTAGTTTATCTTAAATCACCTTAAACCTCCAACTAAACTCAGACTTGCCCCCAGGTGAGACAAAAGCTGCTTAAAAAGCAGCTAGATGCTAAAACATGACTGAAATTATTTTGGCAATCCCAACCAAAGCACTCCCTCATTACGAATTCTGAAGTGTGATTTATGTAGGATGCAATGCTAGTGTTAGGTAAGCTTGTGTGGAAAACTTCTATATCCTGGTCTCTGCTACAGCCAGCTCTCGGCCCCAGAGACCACAACCAGACTAACTTCAAACCTCTCAGCTTTCTCCTTTCAGGATTGGGCCTGGTGAGGGGCACCAGGCTCAGACACAGCTGAGGACAGCCAGGCAGGGCCATGGAGATGGGGACAGGCCAGAGACAGGCTGGGCTGGGGCAGGACTGGAGACCAGTGTCCTTCAGTGTCACTGGGGCTGGGACAGACAGCCCCAGGCTGGGCTGAAATGGGGTCCTGGGCCAAGGATAGGGCAGAGAGGTGCCAGGTGGTGCTCGTCAGGGTCGTTAAGGCCTGTAATTGCCCTTGGGCCCTGAGGTTGCTCCCCCCAGAGCCAGGCTGCAGCCCGACGCACGCCCTGGGGCAGAGCTCTGTCAGGAGCTGTGCGGGAGAGCGCAGCACCCAGGCCGCCTCTCTCCCTTGTGGTGGGGCGTCCCTGTTTGGGCTGGGGTCTCTGTGAGCCCTGTGCTGGATGGAAAACAAACTCTTTGTGCTGGGGGGAGTGAAAGACTGGTGTAACTGCCTTTCCCTTCAGCTGGGGGCTTGCACCAGGCTGCAGGACTAACGCCACAGCCTCGCCGGCCACTGGCTGCCTGACAGCGAGAGGACAGTGCGGCTTTCTGGGGTAAGCTGATGGTCTGGTGGGCTTTGATATGACAAAATTACAAAGACATCCTTGCCCTTTGTGCTAGCTGATAAATGAAGTGAACAGATAGTCTCATTTCGTGTTTTATTGGCCAGTGTCCTGATGATAAGTGTGAATGTGGTACCTGTGAGCTGTGTCCGACGCAGGGAACGTGAGCTCTGCCAGCAGTGAAGTTACACTGTGGCCGTGTTTGTCCGTGCATCTGTAAGAATTAATATTGCAAGGATTATGCGTGTTGGGCTGAGAAAGAAAGTACGTGGCCAAATCCTGATCTCAATTGCACGTGTGCAGCTCCCAAGGTACTAGGGCTGCATCCTGGCTCAGCACATGGCCTAATGAGGTCCTGCATGATTGCAAATAATGTCGATGGCACACTGGAGAGCAAGCAAACAACTGTTCCTTGTTTGGCTGTGCTCTCTGCACTGCAGCATCTGTTTTGCTTCATCATTTAAAAAAAAACCTCACAAATATTTTTCACTAGGGAGCTGATAAATAACAGTGCTTACATTTTAAAAAAAGTTTTAGAGGGGATAAAAGTGATTTTTCTGGTGTATAAAGTGCTTATGTTTGGATTTGAGCATTAATTCACAAATTGTCTCTTATTGTTTTGTTCCCAGCTCGGGAAATCCTATGGGGTATTCTCCCTCAGGAAATCACATGGGGCGATGTCTCAGCTTGATGTATTTTTATTTGTGTATCTAACTTTGCACAGAATTGTCTTTCACAGCAGCATTTTTTTATGGAGATTTGTATTTCTTGGAAAATTCAGCAAACTGGGGAGTACTTAACAATCTGTCAATGAAACTTTAAATGAAATTTGTGACTCTGTGGATGCACTTGATACTGGGTTGATAGGTGTGATGTAGTAAACTAAGTAGCTATTTTAAAGGGCTGTGGTCAAAAGATTATATTATGGTTTTTGAGTCTTAAAACAGCTGCCTGAGAGGAAATGTGTTCTAGCAAATGGCAGACTACATGCATAAACAGAAGCAGGGTTAGCCTAAGTGTAGTTTTAGTACTTCTCTAGTACTTTGTATTTCTGTAGGACTCTCTGACCTTGCTTCTAAATGCATGTTTCATGTGGTATATGACAATTCGTGTAGAGAAGTGGTTTTAGCCCTTCTGTCTTTCCTATTCTTGAGATGACAGAAAAGGTTTAAAAATTATTATCTATCAATAAGGATATTTAAACTGTGGTGGGGTCTTTGTAAAGAGACATCTTCAAAGGTTCATTTTATGATTGGGTAGGTTCTGAGGTAAGCTCAGGTATTTTTGTAATAAGAAATTACCTTTTACATATATATATATATAGTGTTTTCTAATGGCTCAAATACATACTGTCTTGTTTCTTAAGTAAATGTCAGCTTATTGTATTGTTGTTTATCCAGCACCATAAATATACAAATGAACTTACAGAGCAAATGCGTGGACTTGTCTCCCTTGTCTGCACAACATTTCATTTTAAGATTAGACATAACAAGGAGGTCAACAACAAAGCAGGGGAAACAGGGTACACATGTGAATTGGAAGAGGACAGAGAAATCACAGAGCTCTCTGCTCTGGTGGGGCTCTCCCCCGTCAATGCGATACAACTCTATGCTCTCACTTGGAAGAACGGAACAGGAAAACCCTGCTTCTTCAAGAAACTGGTGGCATAAGCACAGGAAGAAGGTGGTCACCTTTTCTCCTGGACAGAAAAAGTGGCCTGCAATACTTAATCTGTTTGACAGATGTATCTGCTTGGTTGGTTGGGATGGGGACTGCTGCATTTTTACCTTGCTTTATCGTTACATACTGATGGTGGGCTCTGAAGCGGTGTTTGGAGTAAGCTGTTGTCTGTCTAAAGCTTTGTGCAATTTTTTCAAATGATAGGGTTAGGATTGGACCTTTCAAAGTTTACTGAAATAATGTGATTAAATGAAAGCCAAGATCCTAATGACATTAGCGAATACCAAGACACAGGGCCTTGTTTGGGTCCCTGCTATGAAGAATTGTAAAAGTTCTCTGTTCTATGCAAGCCTTGTTGTATGACCTCTAAATGAAAAACCTTTTACATTTCATAACTGAGTAGAAGTAATTCTTAAGTACTATGAGAAAGGTGTATCTTTGTTTACATCATGGTACAAACATTGCTGAAGTGCTTGAAAGACTTTGTGTAGACTTGACTTTATTACAATACTGATTTTTCTTTTTATAACATTTATCTTTCTGTCAATATTTCTGACTAAATTTATTAAAACTGTTTCACAACTCTTTCTTTCTCCAGTAATTCCTTCACTATAATTGGATTATATATTTTCCACTGTTGTGCAGCATAATGTAAGTACTGGGTACTGAAGTGTGTATTACTACTTTAAAAACTCTGATTGGGTGACAAGAATAAATTACAATTATAAATTATTACATAAGTCTCCTCTAGTGGGAGCTTCAGTGAAATGCTGGCACTGGATAATTAGCTAGTACTAATCTGTGCCTTCAGTTTTGGATAGTCCAAAGAAGATTTGATGTTTCCTTTCCTGAAATAAACAAAACCAGCTTCTGAACTGTCAGAAAACAACAGTAGTTCTTAAGGGCTAATCATTACCAGCCTTTGTCATGGGGTTGTAATTGTTTCATGAATTCTGCTTCAATCAGGAAAAAATACGCTTAAGTGCCAATAAAAGTTTTTATGCTGCTATAATTTCCTTCTGCCTCATCTTCCTCGTCCCAATTTATGGCTTTATTCCACTGTCTGTTACTAAGCAACACTGTACATGGTTTTAATGCAAATGACTTCAAACTCTCTGATAGTGAGGCAGAATAACATCAGGTTAATTTCCTGATTAATATATGCTACAAAGAAGTGCTGTGCCCTAAAAAATCCAAAGATGATGGCTAGGAAGCTGCCTCATAGCATAAGGAAATAAAGTATTTAAATTTTTGGCACTTTCTAGATTCTCGTCTGTATTTAAAACAACCTTTCCAAGCAGTTGGATCAAATGCTTGGTTCCGTCATTTTGACTTCATCTGTGTTAAACCACCCAGCTGACTGCACAGTGTATATGCCGTGATGATGCAAGCAGTTTTCTTGTGGTTGCATGCTGTATTTTCATCTCTATACAAGAGGAGATAAAATGATTGTTCAGATGCTATTTTTGCTCTATTTCTAAAATTAATGGTAGAATGTGAGACTTTTTACAACTGAGTGTTGTCTCTTCAAGTCAATAGTAAAATTCCAGCTGACATGAGTGTGAAGAGTATTCAACCAGTGTTCATGATTGTTTGATAAATTGCTTTTGCACACCACAGTGCCACTCCCCATATTCTTAAAGCTCTTCAATATTGTGCATTGCAGGTGATTGTGTATTTTCCTTTTTTCCATAATATTAAAAATGCAAAGTCTCATTTAACAGGCTAGCAATTATAATCTTGTCCATACAGCAATACCATTTTAGTTCGAAATAAAACAGATTTCAGTACCACACTACAGAAATCTTAGCAGCAGCATTTAGACTGCAGTGTTTGTTCACAGGAACAGCTGTGACAGGTTTATGGCCAATGTTTGCAGAACTGCTTTGACTTCTCTAAATCAATGGCAATGCTTGCTATTACAAGGTGGAATTTGAAAGTCTAAATGTAGAATATTAAAGGGTGTAAAGTATACTTCAATGCATGGTCGCAACTTTGATTCCTGAAGATTTATACCTTTCAAACAGCTTGCGGTAATACTGAGCCTTCAGACAACTTCTGCCTTTCAGATAGGCTCTTACATTGAAAATGGGTAGATTTCAAACTAATGAAAGTAATAGTGTGTAATGCAGCTCTAGGAACCACATCTGTGTTGGCCTGTCTTCAAGTGTTTCTTGTTCTGTGTATTTTTTAATTTTTTTCCCTCTGTTTAAAAAAAATATTTTATCTCCTGTTACTTAAAGAGGCCCTCTGAAGGAAAAAGAAATACTGAAATGACTGCCAGCAAAATCCTGTAAAATGCACAGTCAGCAGAATGAATAGTAGACCAGAAATCTAGTTTAAAATTAAAATTTTTAAACTGTGATTCAAAACTTGTGCATAAGAATGTTTGTTTTCAAATTTGGTAGAGACCTCCTGGGAGAATTGCACTGTGCTTTTGGGAAAGCAAACATTTCCCAAATTCAAAGCACATAGTGAAAGTCTTAGACTCCTTTGTTTTCTGTGAAAACACACATTTAAAAACAATGTAGGATTAACACGGTTATGGAGCATGTCCTTAGTACTGCCCTTGTGTTTTTCTCCACTGCTATAGTGTACGTAACAGCTATGCATTAAATACTCTCTGTGGGTTAGGAGAAGAACCTATAGTAGAAAAAACAAAAGTTAAATGTAGATGTGGTTAATTAAATACAAGGCTTTGCCAAATAAAAACAAGCCATAGTGGTTTTTAGTACATATTTGCAGCATGCTGGTGTGCAGCAGTGGCACTTCTATGGTATGTGCTAGATGGCAGTCAGTATTATATATTATCAGTAAATGCAATACTGCATGCATTGAAGGTATCTCATTGTAGGTAAAACTTAAGGATGTCCCTATCTACAGTATTTTTTTTTCCAGGATTGCATTGCCTCCATGGCTCTATTGGGCCAGATGAGTAAACTTTATTTGCAGTAAGTGAAACTGGATTCCATAAATGTGCGTAGAGCACGCTAATATTCTGTGCAAGTTTGATTGTCGGGGTGATGATCCGGTTTGCAGTGTCAATCAGCTTCTCCTCTGACATAGGCAGATCATCAATCAAATAATATCGCAAAAGAGATAAAGGCATGTTCTAGCATGGAATAACTTTGTCAAAATATTTGAATTAACTTGGCAGAAAATTTAGCCTTTAAACAGCTCCAAGATAAGCAGTGAAGTGTAAGGAAAATTTTAATCTTGTATATAAAGTTTGCAGTCTTCTTTTGGGCTGGATGCAAGAGGTCAAAATTGGAATATGCCTTTACATGGCTTTTTAAATGTACTGTATACTTTTCTAGTGTCTTGACAGTATCGTGATTCAGTTCCACATTTAAATCCAACATGTACTTGTGGGTCACAGTAATGAATGTTGATGTTGTTTTGGCACTGATCTGTCAAGCTCTTGACACATACTTGATATGCACATTATCGGTGAGTTCCACAAGAAAACTGAAGTCAGATGCTTAAAGAGACCTTAGGTAAAAGAATTGTAGGAGTGTATCCCTTGGTAGAATATTACCTAGACTTGAGCAATAAGTACAATGTATTTTTCCAATAAACATTTAAAGTTTTCTTTAATTAAAAGGAAATTGAGTCACAAACATTGTTGATCAAAACAAAATTATGTGCAACTTCAGAATTTCTGGGGTATGAGCTGTACTGATAACGTACATTTTCATTTAGAATCCAGTGTTCTCACCAGACTTTGTACTTTGTTCTGCTACCTGTGTTGGCAGTTAAAACTAAAAATACAGTTACTTGTAGGTTTGATGAGAAACAAAACTTGGAAGAAACAATCTAACCATATGGTTTGAAGATTAAGTTAAACCAACACTTATTTAAAGTTATTTTGGATTGTTTAATATTGTCAGTATTTTAAAATACAATCAGTCTGATGTAGCTGTTTCTGTGAAAAATACTTACTTTTTTTTGCAGTTATGTTAGACAGAAACCTGTCCAAAGTGGGATAAATTTTTCTGAAACGGAGCAGTGCATATCTACTGTCTACTCTCATGTAAAAATTACAGATGACAGTGTAGAAAGCTATCATAGATAAGCAGAGACATTTAAGACTACCAGAAATATAATTTTGCTGGATTTAACATGTACACACTGCACTGTATAGTACAGTCTAGTATATAATGTAAAGTATGCCTTTCTGCATGCTTTTTTACATTTCTATCTAGAATAATCATATCACAAAACCCAGGTTCAACATTAACAATTCTCTAGTAGGTGAAATTACATCTGATGTACATTTATTTATGACCTGTCTTTGAAAGGTATCCTGCAAATCATACACATTCCCTCACTTTATAGGTGCTCTTATACAGAAAGAGGGCTTTGGGTCTGCAAGTTTTTTATCATGCTTGGAGGGTTTTTTTACAGTGCAAAACTGAATCCTTATAAAAGCTTTAAAAAGCTACCTAAATGAATAAAAACTAGTGAAAACAAACTTATTTTAGATCCTTTAGTATTTCATAGCTGTTCAGCAAAATTAAATATACATAGTACTACTGTAATATATACTATGTTTTTGTGAATTTTTTTGTTGTTGTTTCTGGTTTGGGGCTTTTCTTTTTGGTGTATTTGTATATCATGTGATAAAGTAAGCATGAGGAGGAGTTCAGACTAGGTAGGCAAAGCTCATGTAAGTCTATATGCAGTATAGACTGAAAGTCTATAAGAAAGTATATTTCTTTCCCTGACATATAATTATCTGATGGGTTTCTAATGCATAATTTAACATTTTTCCTGAAAGAAAAGTCAGTAGTGGCAAATTGGCTGCTAATATTTTATACACATCCATTGACTGAAACATTATGGTTATTCATTCAATTTCATAAAAATGGCTGAGTTACATTTGCTTGAGAATAGTAGTTGGAGATCCACAGAAGTCTGTGTGTGCGTATGTGCAGGGTTGTTCCTCACTCATAACATAAACACTTTCAGTATTTTCTTTTCTACTCTTTGCTTTCTTATTTTCAATGAGAGAAAAGCTTTTTGACTCACTTTGATTTAAAAAACAAACAACCTTACTTTTTTTTTTTTAATTTAACAGCAGGGTGAAATATCTTCACAGTTTTGTACTTGTTCAGCAACAGTCTTTGCTTTCCACCCTATTCTATAAATTTTTCACCCTCTGATTAGGCTGTAAAGTTCCAAGGGATGTCTACCTCCTCCTGCACCAGGGCCTGTGCTTGATTGTAGCCTCACAGCACTGCCAATATATAAAGCTGAGGAATAATTAAAATACATAGAAAATATGTAAGTTATTCAGTAAATAAGCTGTAAAATTTCATAGGCCCCAAGATCCCTCTAACTGTTTTTCACTTCTTTCCAGTGTGTGACACCATAAAACAGAGTATAAAGTGGGGTTTACTAGGGATAGGTAAGATTAAATTCAATTTTATTTTCATACAAATTTGAAATGGAAATATGTGATCCATTCTACCATTCTTGGGGGGGGGGGGGGGNCTGATCCTGTTTCCACTGAAGCCACTGTAGAATGTGGCACTGCTTAGAAACACCAAAGCTTATTCTAAATAAGTAGATATATTGACATTGAATACTCAGCTACAGGCAGCCTGAGTCTGGCTTTTCAGGGCCATTATTCATAATGTAATGTGATCCTGTATTTGACCCGATATTCTGGGTAAATCTGTCCTTACAATTTAATTTAGCTTCTAAAAAGTTAAGCCTAAATTCTGCTTTAAACTCTAACCTGTATATAGGAAAATTAGCAACTTGTTAAGTAACCACTCCAAGGAAACTTTATTAGATTAGCCAGTTCTGGGAAATGCAAGTGAATTACTGAACTGATGTTCTACATGTGATTTTTGGAGCTAACTGGGTAACCTTTCCACTGTGAATTGCAGACACAGCCTATTCATCTCAAGAGTTCAGGGGGAGCTGGGTTAGACTTTGGATTAAAAGGAATGAGGAATGGTGGTATAAAACATTACAGCATTAAATAGAAATACTTTGGTAAGGATGATTTTCTCTAAGATACATAGCTATAGATATACTGAGAATAGTGTAGTACTTACAATAGTATAGAAACATATCTCTGCTTTGGGTGGATTAATACAGCAGTGGAGATGGCTTTCACAAAGACATCTATTGATGACATGTATGTTTTTAGTAATACTTCAGACAATAAAAGTTCTTACATAATAGTAGTAAACTTCTACAATATAAAGCTATTTCTATTGAAATAGAAAACATTAACATCCACCACTTCACAACTTACGACTGCACAAAAATATTTAAAAGAAAATAATATCTAGATCTTGTCACTTAATTTACCAAGTACTTTTAAAGCTGCAGGCCATGGCACTAGTCCACTAAAAGGATCGCATAATGCTGTTCTCAAATGTGATCTGTACCTATTTCTTGAGTGTCTAGCCACATCTGCAGAACTCACCAGTGACAATGAGCTTGACAGCTCTGCCATTAACACTGAGGATTTGTTAGTTCAGCCTTGGTAGTGAGGTCGCTGTTGAAATGGACTCGATGATTGATAGAACAACCTCATCACTTTGCACAAGCTGGTGGGATGATGGTCTGGCCAAGCCTGTAATGTGATGTAGAAGAGCAGAGCTGGAGACCCTGACCTTGTGTGCGGGGTAAGAATGGCTTGATATGTTCCAAACTGAGCAGGATGTTTTTAAGAAACTTAAGAGCCTCTCAAAACTTTCTGGAAGCTTTTACTACTTAGCTGAAAGATTTATTCTTAGGGGTTTTTTTCTTTTTTATCTGTTGCAAAATTAAGTATTTACATTTAACACTAAATATTTCCAAAATCAGGAAGTCCCTGCTTTAGGCCTTCTTCCACCCCCTCCCAAGTATTTGTTTCTCCTTTCCATTGCAAACTTCTCCCTGGGAATACCTGCACTTCAGTATACTTAAAAAGGAGGTCAGTAAGATAAACCATTGCTGAAGCTATGCAAGCAAAACTAAACTAAACCAAACCTGGGAATCCCACTGTATTCTCTGCTGCAGTCACAGTTTCAAGTAGATGGTGAAAACCATCACCTAAATAGTAGTTCTGTTAAAGGAAAGGACTTTTGGCTTCGTACTTACTCTGCAACATCTTGACTAACAATGTAAACATGAGGAAATTGTTAAGCTGAGAAGCCAAATTAATCTCTACTGTATCTGTAATTGTTTCATTGGAATTTAGGCTAACCAGTGCAGATTATATAGTATGACTTAGAATAGGCATATAATGGGCAAGCAAGTAGAGAGCAGAGCATGAAACATGAGTCATATAAAGTACTACCACACAATAAATAGAAATAAATATTATGCATGTACATGTCAAACATAATGTGATTTAGTAATTATTCTACCAGCAGAAAGAAAGTATTCATTCAAACGAGTCAACAGAATGTAATTGTGATAGATTAGGAGTAATGATCCCTGTATTTAGGTCTGGCTATATGCTGTCCCCATTAATACTGGCTTGAGTTCCTCACACCAGGAGAGTACAGGGACAGACTAAGAGTTTGTCAAGTATTTTACTTTGGTCATCCTGAGAGTGAAAAGCACTTTGGATACTTTTTAAAATAACAGCACACTACTGCATCTTAATTAACTTAGTGTTCTTCAAGATAGTGGGAGTTTGTTCTTAAACATACATAGCTAGTTCTTATTTTGATATTACGATGGCTCAACCCAAAGTTCCCCAAAGATGGTGAAGTCACACAGAGCCAAATCTTACTCCCTCCTCCTCTGTTGGCAAGGAGCAGGTTGTTGCACCAAAGGATACTCTGGCCGTCTCCTACCTGCCCCTCAGCAGAGACCATACAGCCAAGGCTCCACAACAGTGGGCAGATCTTGCACTCTGTCACACTGCTGCTCTGCCTGCCCCATGCACAGGTCTCCAGCACAGTATTTTCAGCAAGTAGGTCGGCAGGGGAGCATAAGGCTCAGGAACAACGTGTTTCTCAGCACCTTCCCTGGTTGCAGCTAGATGTGTGATGGAAGTGGTGTGGGTGTGCTGAGGGAAACAGGGACTCTTCAGTTAGCTGTAAGTTTGGGGCTTTGTGGGGATGCCTGAAACTGCAGGATGCGGCTGTACACTACTGCGTACTCTGTGCTCCGAAGGAGTTTGCTCTCTGCTGCTGCCCAGTTAGAGTTGCTGGAGAGTTTTTACCTCTGGATACTTTTCAGTATCTATTGATTTGCCTCTTTTGTTTGTTTGGGTGGGGGTTTTTGGTTTGTTTGGTTTTGGTTTTTCAGGGGTTTTTTGTTTGGTTGGTTGGGGTTTTTTAAGAAACACTATACCAGGGTCCACTCTATTTGGCAGCTGATTTGGCAGCCATTTTCCCACCCATTAGAACAAAAATTTCCCAGCATTATTTAACAGCAGCTTTGCCCTCCATTTTCTTTGCCTATCAATTCAAGGTCAGTCTTGCCTTCAAAGCACACCAGCTGCAATCCCTTCCTGCCTTCCCTGCAGCAGCCCAGCCGAATGTGCATGCCCATGCTTTTTCCCGTGACACAGTTAGGCACAAGTGGCACCAGCAGCCTAGGTTACGCAGTCTCTTAAAAAGGCAGGATCTGGAATGAAATGGTCAAAATCACTAGCCAATGGCTTCTCTTCTGTTTTCTGCTGTAATACAGTCATTTTTATCATTCACGGCCACTACTGATTCTCCTCCTTTTTCTTCTTGGTGATAAATGACTCCTTTCAGCTAAATACTTATTTATCATGTGTGCAAATATGCTTTGATTTTTATTTTTATACATATATATATTTCTTCTCTTTAGGAAGGCTCTTGTAGTAATGCAATCAGCATTTTGCAAATGAGCTATCTGTTGTGGTCATTGGGGACAACTGGATTTCAGGGTCCAAAGGGATCAGCCGGTGATGAGGAAATGCTTGCTTAGCCTCTGTCAAGGAAGTTAACTGCCTCCTAGATGGACAAGTTTCTGTTTTCTTTCTACAGTTTTGCCACAGGTAAGGATCTCCAGATCCATCAGGAAGCAGGGAAATATTGCTGTCTCTTCCTATAACAACTTTTGAGATGAAAAACAAATTTGTGGCTGCATCCAGCAGGTGGCAAGCACAGCACACTGAATTATGTCTGAGATCTGCTTCTGCCAGGGGAAGCACCCGATGCTGCTCAGCATGTGCATATGTGTACATGACCAAAATATCATAAACGGCAGGCTCCATCAGTCCTTCATCAGCTTACTGAGTGCTGAGGGAGTGGTACTGTCCTGGATGCTATTTATAATGCATGGGACTATTGCTGTATTCATTTTTAACGAATGGTTGTCTCACATGTAAGGACAGATATAAGCTAAATATAAAGCATTATATATAATAGGAATAATTTAACTGTGTCTTTAAGTGACACGTTCAGGTTTCAAATTTTGAGATACTAGCTTGCAATTAAATTAACTTAAACCTTCTATGAAAGCATTTTTTTTAACATGCAGCTTTAGAAGTTTTAGTGAATCTTCACGGTGCCTTGTGACATATATAAGTAGAGATTGTTCCCATTTTGCAACTGGAAGAACAAACGCAAAACTGAAGAAACTTGCCTTAAAATAAGTGAATGAAAGAGTGGGAAGAGGCACAAGATTCCCAGACCTGGTTGTAGTCCCATTTTTTCTTGAAGTATTGAACTACAGATATAACTTTTTTTGTTGTGTTTTAAAATAATTTCCTAAAGTAAGAAAATAATTTAAAATATTGTTTGTGTATATGCAAGAGACTGTTAATCAGAAAATATGGACAATCCAACCACTTGCTACCTGAGACAGAGCCGCATTAGACGTATAATTTTGAAGATTCTAAATATTGCAAATTCTCAAGAGTCATGTAATTGTCTACATGATATATGTAAAGTTTTGGAATTTTTGGACGTTTTACTACGTCAAAAAGTATTTATGAACTCATTTATCTTTGAAGACAATAAACGAATGTGAATCAAGAATAAATATTTTCTGGAGTTCATTATTTGAGGTAAAAAGGACATATGAGGATATCATTAGCTGAAAGTTCCTACAGTGCTTATCACCTTTCCCCCTGTCATTTGTATGGAGAGTTTAAGCCAGACTTTTGTTCTGATTTATGCTAGTATAAATTTGAATTCGTTCCATACACATAAAAAAAGGTTCTACAAGGAGCAAACACTCTAGGCTTAGTTTTGTATAAATGGAGAGTAATTCTGTAAAAGCCAAGAGTAAAGTTTGGTCTCGGATGTTTTGTGATGTGACTAAAAGCATTATTAGTTGAAGTGTAATACAAGCATTGTCAGATTTTTGCTTATCAGAATGTGAGTTTATTAAATGTCCAGGAATTTGAAAAATGGAGTGGATTTAATTAGTTGGTAATTTCTCTCATCGAGTGCGCTGGTGGTTATACAAAAATAGTTTGAAGTTTTCTGATCGCCTCTGTCCCAGAACTCATATTTTCAAATACAGAATTTTACTTTTAGTCACAGAGTATGGAGTCAACCCACTCCATAAGTACTGTTCTTCAAACTCAGTGTGGCATATCATGAGGAAAGGTTAAGTGAACCCCATTTTTGTGTGTGTATGTGTATATATATATATATATACTTTTTAAAATTACTATAAAAATACCCACTGGGATATAAATGTACATTTATGAAGCAATGTTTGAAATCTATGAGTAGGAATATAAATCTAAAAATATTTCTTCTATATTTAATAAATAAATCTGCATTTTATTGCATATATTACGAAAAATTGCCATTTTAAAAATGAAAAATAGTAGCATAAATCAGAATGAGACCAATTTCAAGGACCTTAAATTTGCATTTGAGTTTAAAATTGGGCCTCTATATATACCACATATTTGAAAATGTACTAAAAATATGATGACATTTGTCACTTAAAAAAACCCCAACAAAACAACCAGTGTAGCTCCATCAGCTCCTTGAACAAGATTTGGTATAGCTCATGTATGTGTAAAACAGGTCCTTAATAATTCATGTAATTTATACAAGCTTTTCCTTTAAAAAGATCTCTGAACTTAAGTTAGGAGTTTTCTCTACCCTTCTTTTGTAGTTCTGAGTAAACGGCAGGATGCTGACAGAAACTCTGACGTGCCTGTCCACCATTTATGTTGCTTTCGGTAAAGAAAACCAAAATGAAAACCAAGCAGTCCTCTTTACAATGTAAAATAAAAGGCCACTGCTAAATCTTTACAGTATGATTCTCTGAGGTGATCTAATGTTTCTGTAATGAGCAGTAAGCTGTGATGTTCAGGACTGCAGATGAATTTTGTCATTCTTGCTGCTTTGTTCACAAGGTTGTTCAAAAAAAGGATATTGCAAAATGCATCACTCTGTGTCGAAAGACCCAGCAGTCTTTTTAATGGGCAAGCGTATATTTTCTGGTGGCCGATATGAGAGGGAGCTCATTTTTGTTGTTAGGCTTGGATGTGCGCTGACATTCGGTGGAATGTATTTTATTAGCTGAAGGAAGTATTTTTTAAAGTTTTTTCCAAAAAAAACATAAAAAAAAGGATTCAAACAGTTGTTAAAGTAAGCAATGCAAATAGTGAAGGGCATAGCCGTATCCACAATATCAGTGATTTTGCAGTCTGTTATTACATGTAATTGAATTAATACATCCAGAAAAGTGAACACTTGATGAGGAATCCAGGAAAAGAAGAAGAAAAATACTATTGCCACAATCATCTTAAAAATATCATCATTTCTAGTCTTATTTTTTTGAATTTGATATGCCTTCTTCAGGGTCTTCCAAATTAAGGTGTAGCTTGTTAAGATGATCAGAAAAGGAATTAAAAAACCCAGCAAATTTTTGGATAAACCCAACCCGACCCGGAGTGTTGTGTTATTGTTGTCATACCGAAAACCGCAGACTGTCATGTTCAAGTTCTCTGCAAAGAATATATTACGGTGAATGATGACAGGCAAACTGGCCACACCGGCGAGAAGCCAGATGGCAATGCAAGTTATTCTGGCAACAAACATGGTACGTCGAATTCGGGACTTCACTGGGTGTACTATGGCCAGGTACCGGTCAATACTAAGGCATGTGAGGAGGAACACGCTGGCATACAGGTTGAAACTTATCCCCGCTGATGCTAACTTACATAAACAGTTGCCGAAAGGCCACTGGTACTCCATGGCCGTGTAGGCTGCCCAGAGTGGCAGAGTTATTAAAAAACACAAGTCAGCCAGTGCCAGATTTAGAAGAAAGATGCTGGCTACTGTTTTTAATTTCATGTAGCAGTAAATGACAATAACGACCAGGCTGTTCCCAAATATGCCTATGATAAAGATGATGCTGTAAACAGTTGGAACCATAATGTAGATGTAACTGTGCCTTCCTGAAACGGGACAGTCGACGTGGATTCTTTTAACGGTTTCTTCGGTAGAGTAATTTGGGACCATCTTGATCTCTTCAGCTCTAACCTAGTTGCAGGGAGAAAATATGAAGTTCACACCTAGCAGGGGAAAAGGGGAAGAAAATATTATTCATGACAGGGATTTAATTTTTTTAAAGTTTCAATTACATGTCAAGATTTTGTGTCTAACACAATGTGTCAATGTCTTTGAATTTAAAATAAGCCATCTTAAGTGTTTTCTCAAGTAATTTCTACTCCATTATAGACTTTGCAGAATAAAACAGAGGTAAGAATGTTAGGAGTTCGCTAACATTGTTAGACTCTTTTTAACATAAATGAAATCTAACAAACTTCTTTCAATTAACAAAGTTTCAATTTAAAATAAGACTGGTTAGTGAACATATGTCATAAAAATAATAATAGAGACTCAAAATAGCTGATAACTTTAAAGTCAGGAGAGTCTTTAGGTTATTTTTTTCCCATAAATAGGTAATATATCTAATGAACAAAGTTATTCAGATATCTCAGAAACTACATTTAAGCACTCTGAATACCAGTTCATTCTGTAAATACAAAGTGTAATGCATTAAGAAAATAAGTGAATTCAGATTAGGTACTCATTTTGATCTCTGATGTGAATCACTAGAATTTTTTCCTATTCATTAAGCTTAATTCTTTGCGACAATTTTACATCACAGAGAAAGATGAAGATACTCGCACAATCTAGTGTTCTGTTGTACCATAAATACCTTAAATATTCAGAATTTACCTAGCTCCCCATCTGGCTTGGAACTACACTTTTTAACTACTCATAAGGAAAAAAAATCTGTGAAAGCCCAGATGTGCTGATTTGTTGCACATTAATAACTGTAGGAAGAGTTTAAGAAGGGTGCAAGGGGGAACCACAATTCACATTACCTTTTCAGTTACTGACAAAATTTATGTATCCAAGAGTTGAAGTTGTAGTCTTAGTGAATGAAAAATATTTCCGGGCCGTATTAAGTGTATGGAAATGGTATGAAATCTCCTTTACAGGGCACCTGTTTGGTTTGCCAGGGCTTGTGTGTTCTGCAAGAATGATTTCCTTACTATTGACTTATGACTTCAGGAAGCGGGTAATACGCTGTGAGTGACTCTGATACTAAATCTTTTCCAGAGTCTACAAATAGACAGTCTTCCCTCAAAAATAGTGGAGATTTAAAAAAAAAAAAAAAAAAAAAAAAAGATAGTGATTATTGCAGAGTAGTGTTTATTGTTGTCTACAGGATCCTGACAGCTGTCAGTCAAACCCAAGCTGTGCTGCCTCAAACACAGATTAAGTGAAATATATTGGCTTTAAAACAAACAAACAAAACCTTTATAAATATAAGTCACTTGTATGTAGATAAATATATATACCTTCAGACCCTGGGCAGAACAGATGCATTCAGAAAGAAAAGATACCTGTCACTATAAAAATATGGGCTATGTTGTTACAGAGGTGGTTGCTCATTATTTGCGGCGTTCAGCACTGACATTCCTGTTAAGGGCAGGATGCTACTCTCTTAAGTGTTTTACATGCTCTTGTTGGGAGACAAACCTTATTCCAAATGGATTGTCTTTTTAATGGGGAAATGAGGCATAGATATGTCTCGGCAAAGCCGGCGCAGGAAGTCTGAAGCAGAGCCAGGAACTGAACCCAGAATATGAGTTGCAGTCAGCATCTTGTGAGCAAGGTCACCCTTTGGCTCTCAGTTTATTAACTTTTAAAAGACTTGGTATTTCTCTGTCTTAGCTCATGTTCTATTATATGTTTGCATTAATAAGCTGATTTACTTCCGTAAAGCTAGCAGGGTAACTTAAAGATTTAGGTTCTTCATAATTCTATCAAGTTTGGAATATCTAGTTAAATGCAACTAATAAACCCTTTGTCAAGATGTGCAATGCAACACCTCCCAGTCTCTCCAGTTCATTCTGTGAATTAGTCTTGTTGCCTCAGTTGGTACAGATGCCTCAAAATGACATCAGCTATTTTTGCCATGCTTAAGAGTTAAAAAGTCAAGCAAATACAGCTGACACAAACAAATACACCATTCTGATCACATGTGGCACTGTAATACATCCTGAGCAAAACTTCCTGGCTTTCAAACTGAGCCAAATCTAGAATACGTGGTGTTTGGCTCTGTGGAAGGTCATGCTCTCCATAGGACAGGGAGAACCACAATAAAAAGATTTCAAGATAAATCCGCTTATCTCATCCCTTGATTGTGAAAGTGCCCAAGGAGATTTGACAATAACTGATAGGTTCTGCAACATCAAGGTCTGGCAGTATTTGCCCTGTCCCAGCTACATGCTGGTGCTGCATGGTCTCTTCATTATCATAGCCTTTGCTCACTTATATACCCACTGAGATTACAGCCCAGAACTTAGCAGTAAGAAACTGTAGTGAAGTCTCTACTAAGAAAATCACCGCTGCAAGTTAGACTTGCTGTAATTAAGTAGATGAGGCTCAGTTAAGGCTGAGCAAGACCTTTCTCTGTGACTAGATTAACCAATCAGTGGTACTATTTGGCAAGTGTATCCTGCTCTGTGTGTACTAATTGGCAAACTCAATGGCTAAGACAAATGTAGCTTATGGTGAATATTCCCTTGTGCTGGTTTTGGCTGGGGTAGAGTTAATTTTCTTCATAGCAGCTAGTATGGGGTCTCTGTTTTGGATTAGTGCTGGAAACAGTGTTGATAACACAGGGATGTTTTAGTTACTGCTGAGCAGTGCTTACACAGAGCCAAGGCCTTTTCTGCTTCTCACACCACCACACCAGCGAGTAGGCTGGGGGTGCACAAGAAGTTGGGAGGGGACACAGCCGGGACAGCCGACCCCAACTGACCAAAGGGCTATTCCACACCATATGACGTCATGCTCAGCATATAAAGCTGGGGGAAGAAGAAGGAAGGGGGGGACGTTCGGATTGATGGTGTTTGTCTTCCCAAGTAACCGTTATGCATGATGGAGCCCTGCTTTCCTGGAGGTGGCTGAACACCTGCCTGCCGATGGGAAGCAGTGAATGAATTCCTCCTTTTGCTATGCCTGCGTGTGCAGCTTTTGTTTTGCCTATTAAACTGTCTTTATCTCAACCCAGGAGTTTTCTCGCTTTTACCTTTCTGATTATCTTCCCCCATCCCACCGGGGGCGGGAGTGAGTGACTGTGGTGCTTAGTTGCCAGCTGGGGTTAAACCACGACATCCCTTTGATGGGGTTGTTTCTGTGCAGCGGTAGATGCCAAGGCACCTTTCTCACGGTCACTTCATCCACCCCTTTAGTGTAGCGTTTCATTGTTTAACTTCCAATTTTCCTTTTCGACCCACACATGGTGGCCTGTACTTTTTCATGCTAGTAGTAGCTTTAGTTGATGTAATTAATAGCATATGTACTTTCAAGAAAGTGTAATAATGATTATGTTACATTTTCAGAAATCTGTTAAAATAAACAAAAAATAATTGAGTTGAGAAACTTGTGTCTGACTCTCTAAGGTATTGAATTCCCTGAGCTTATTTTGGAGTGCTTGGGAAGTAAAAAAGGCAGAAAAATTTCCATGAAAAATCAGGAATTTGGTCAGGAAATAGTATACTTCAATTTACCTGTGTAAGACCGTAACCTTTCTGGAATTAAAGGTTTTGGTGTAACACTGAAGTCAGTGGAATTGTGCAAAGAATGTGTTTGGTATGTTAGCAGTTTTAAACTATACTAAGGAATTACAATCAATAAATACAGAAATCCATCACTATTCTCAGTAAATGAAAAGGAAGCAGAAATACATAATGTGGTTGCTTTGGGGTAAATAGATATGGATTGCCATATGTATATCTGGAAACAGTTTGAATGTTGCTGTGAGAATGAACCTTTTAAGAGCCTTACATCTGAAGCACAGTGAGGAAGGCACTGCTAATCCCAAGCTAAATTTTTAAATTTCCTGGATATTTTAAACTTTCAGAAGTAGCCTCAGGTAGATCTGCTGCCTTGAGGACACCTGTAACTTTAGAGCATTAGGAAAAGCTTCAACATAGGAGAAGAAAGTCTTTTGTTTTGGAAGGCATGGGCCCATAGCAGTGCTGCGTGGTGAGACAGGGCAGCCATGGTGGTGTGAACTCCTTACGGTCAATGATTTCTTTTCTGTACCACTGTCATTTTTGCTGTTATTCTTGCTTGCCACAGTTCACCTGCTTGTCCCAGGATCATGGTTATATACATCTTATGCAAAGCAGATACTTCTACAGGGGAAGTACTGCAGATTGTTTAAAAACATTGCAGCAATAGATGGCTGGTGCAGCTTTATGCTGCCACAGTTCACCAGAGCAGGTTAAACCACTGGCCAGTTAAATGCAAGCATTGAAATTGTGCACATTGATAATTCCATTTAAAGCATCTCAAATGACCTGAGTTAACATAATGATAACTGGATCATTTTAAGGCTGATACACAAGGAGCTTTTTCTAAGAGGATTGAATTGATGTGACTGTGAGTGGTGTGGCAACATCAATCTCAAAGCAAATTATCTGGTGAGCAGCAAACCACCCCCGTTGTATGTTACTGTCCTGTTTGACCTTTTATCTTTTTTAATTACAATGATTATAATAAGTTGTATGTTACTGTCCTGTTTGACCTTTTATCTTTTTTAATTACAATGATTATAAGTCACTGATAATGAAATGCTTCAGACTGCTTTACCAACTATTATTTACCACTCCATTCATTGCTTCTGTTGGGTGAACGTGCATCCTAATTAAACTGCCTGTGGAAAGAACAAGGAATACTGAGCCCATGCAAGGTAAACAGCCCTTTGCCTACTGAAAGATAAGATAGCACTGACTGTGGTTTTCTGTGAGAATTTCATCAGCTATAAATAGGTAAGCAGGTGTCACAAGTCAGATTTTAAACAAAAAAACGTGCTTTTGATATTTGCTTTGACAAAGACTAAATAAACTCAGGCTGACCAATCCTGCCACAGTTTAGCCACCTCACCATTAGGTAATGTGAGGTTTTTTCTTCTGATGGTAGGTGGATTATTTGCTTTTCTTACAAATGAGACGATATTTCCGTGTTTAAGAGGATGATGCATTCTATTTTTATATAAAATTATTGCACAGGGAGAAGAGAGGCTGAAAAATGTTTGGAACAATATGTTCAATATACTAGCTATGTTTATTTCTTTCTGGTGGTATAAGCTTTTTTTCGTTTATCTTGAGTTTAGTCCCCCCCCTTTCCTAATTTATTCTATCTTCTTTTTCTAATTGCTGAGAAACTAATGACACTTTCCACATGCTTTATTTCACAGCCTTTTTTTTTTTTCCTATCCAGCAGAACAACCCCCTCTATCCTCATTGCCTTAATGAATATAATTTCTTCGACTTCATATGCCTATTTCAGCGTCTTCTCTGCTTTCCTGAAGTTCCTGAGTGGTACTACTGTGAAGCCATAAATTTACCTTTCTCCTAGCTCTTATTTCTGCTGCTCCTTCTAACAGTCTGTATTCCTCACTCATGGCTTTCCTAAGTATTTTTAGCCCAGAGTTGACAGGTGAATCGTGGAGGGTGAGAGAAATGCAAACGCTTGAGCAAATAAAGGCACGTAATTCAAACTATTGTGACCTTGCAGTGTGCGTAGGCCTCCTGTCATCACTGCCACTATCTTCGACAAAGGTCAGCGTCTGACTTCATGGTAAATGACAATAAATCAAAATATTACTGAAATGGAACTGCAATAGGCAGTACAGGACCGGAACACTGTCTACATCAGTTTATGAGTACCACGAACAGAAAGCAAGCTTCAGAATATCTATATTAGTAACTGGCAAGCTGGCTGTTGCTTTTGCAATTTTGGATCAGGAGGTGGGTCTGACATCAGAACAAACAGAATTTGCAGGACCTTGTACTGGCCTGTGCATTTTTATTTAATAGCTGTCCTCCTGGTCAGTCTTTCATGAAACAACTGCCAGTCTGTTGAAATTGTTGTTAATTTTGTGGTGTTTGCTTTTTTTTATTTTAGAGCAAAGTATTTATCTTTTTAATTTTTTATACATGGATTCTTTGTGCCTTCCCCTTGCAAGATTTGAAGCTGGATCTGGTTCTTCTATAACATCAAAACTCTGAATTGATTATTACTTATTTTGTGCTAGCAGAGGACCAGTTATTGCTACCTTGTAAACGCGAACTGTTTATGTACTCTGACCTTCTCTGTAAGAACTTCTCTGTATTTATTTCCTCCAGCATATTTCAAAAGAGTCTGTCCTTCTGTATGATGGCTTCATAGTTTATTCTGAAAAGAATGAACATCCCTCTTCTGTTTTCATAGACTACTCTCAATTTTCCCTTCACTTCCCAAGTATCTTTCAACTGTACTCCGTTTCAGTCATAAAATTTCTGTGAGAAAAGGACAGATGAAAGGACTTTTTCCTCTGGGAAAAATCTATGCTTGTGGAATGACTGAACGGTGGAATTGGGAGTGTGTGTGATTTTGAATGATTTGGGGGGAGGAAAATGGAAAAGGAAAGTAACACAGTTAAGCACAGTGACATTTAAATCACTTTGAAGTTTAACTCCTATAATATATATTTCGACCACTAGAGGTCTGTATTTCCTGTTTTAAAGTAAGACAATTGCTTTGTTTTATATTCAAGTGCCATCACTTTTCAAAATATCCCCTTCCTTCAAGACTATTTAAGATGCAAACACAAGGCAAAATACCTATCATTGAACTTCTGCATTTATGTAAAGTATAACGTATCAGAGTGAACTATTTTAAGTTTAATTTAGTATCTACTAGCTTCTATCTAATTTCCTTTACTCTAGTACATTCCTGGTTTTGCTAACCTTCAGTGCAATTCTTGCACTTGTAAGTCATGGAACAAGATCCTGATATTTTATTTTTTCAAAGACATATGCAGCTTAAACACTCTAAAGTTTTTGAGCCAAATTAAGAGGAATATTTTAAAATATTCTACGACTAAAAGTATAGTTTACTTCAAAAATGCAGATGGAAAAATAGTGACACCTACTCATTAGACTAAAAGATTATTTTAAAACTAACTAGGCATGTTGTTAATCATACAACTCTTTTTCCAAATATCATCCAGGGAGTATTCTTGAAAGTAATTCTAGGTAATTCTAGGTTAACTTGACTCAAACATGTATTTTTCTTTTTGGAGAAAGATATTTTTGCTGTTGAAAATGCCATTTCAGAACTATTTTTAATCCCTTTTTTTTTTTTAGTGATTTAAGGGATTTTTGGAAACTGAAAGGCAACATGAGCCTACACATTTTTTGTTATCCAAGTGGGGATTTTTAGACCTCAAGTGCTGTACATATTTCATGAATTGTAACAATTCCACGGTTTGAAAATGTAAGCATCTTTAACACTTTTTAGCCCCCCACTCCCTTTTACTAATACACCTGGGTTTGTCATTACCCCTTTGGACAGTGTCAGTGCATGATGATGCTACTCTGTTTCAAATTATTTATTTACCTAAATAGTTCTCTAATGCTAGGAAGGGCAAACAGCTTTCAATCCAGATAGAGGAGAAAGGTTGTTAGTGTTATGGTGATGTTTATTTTATTGAAACTAGTAGATGAGCAAAGTAGAACCAAAAAATTTATATTAACTATATTGTCTTGTGCCAGATAAGTAGAAATCACCAGTGTCTTGTCCTATATTTCTGTCAAATGGCTTATACAGTGTCAGTGTATCTCTATGCACTTAAGGGATGTTTGGGTACAAGCATATGATGTTTATGTCTTGAAGCTGCTAAAAATAGCACCATTTAGAGAGAATAGAAGTGATATCCAGAGATAGAAAACTAGCAAGCCGTTGGCTAGATTTAAAACACAGAATAAAGAAAACTAATCTTTCATTTGCACACTCAAGGACTTTTTGTTAGAAACGGATGTGGCAAAAAATTGGCATAAGTGAAAGGCCACCTCTAAAACATTAATTTATGGGGCTGTGGAGTGATGAATAGAATCTTCCAAGTACTTCTTTGGGACATTAAATGCTTAATAATACTACAATGTAATATGTGACAAATTTTCTGCATGCTCTTTTTAACAGCCTACAGTGTAATAAAGTCACAGTTATAATTCTAGCAGTGGAAGTTTGGACTATTTTTTGCATATACTCTCATAGTCCTCACAGAGACCAGAAACATTGGAACTATTTCTCCATGCTACTTAGCTCTTTAGACAAAGTTAACTCTACCAATTCCCTTCTCGTGTATGGGTGGTTGGGTTTTTTTTCACAGAAGTTGGGAAATCCTCGCAGATGTTAGTGCCAAGGAAGGATTGCTCAACTTCAGTAGAGTTTCTCAACCTCACTAGAACTTAGTGGTTTAGTGAATGTTAGCATGGCAATGATTAGGGATTTGGTGGTTTGTTTGGTTTTTTTTTTTTTTTCTT
>WAAD01028326.1:15934-27128 GCA_013389945.1 Fregata magnificens
TGCTTGACAACCCTTTTGGTAAAGAAATTTTTCCTGATATCCAATCTAAACCTCCCCTGACGCAACTTGAGGCCATTTCCTCTTGTCCTATTGCTTGTTACTTGGGAGAAGAGACCAACACCCACCTCGCTACAACCTCCTTTCAGGTAGTTGTAGAGAGCAGTAAGGTCTCCCCTCAGCCTCCTCTTCTCCAGGCTAAACAGCCCCAGTTCTCTCAGCCGCTCCTCATAAGGCTTGTTTTCTAGACCCCTCACCAGCTTTGTTGCCCTTCTCTGGACACGCTCCAGCACCTCAGTGTCTGTCTTGTAGTGAGGGGCCCAAAACTGAACACAGTATTCGAGGTGCGGTACCCTCAGCCTTAACTGTTAGTACCAGGTATTTTTGTGAACTCCAATTAAATGTGCAGCCTGTCTAAACCTTACTAAACCCTTGACTTCATGGGTGCGTTATGTCAGCAAAATCCACAGTCACTGTATTGAGTGAAGAACTGTTTGCCATTTTTGATTTTGCAGATTTTCGGTTTAAGTTGAATACTGCTTTGTTACTGGTATGTGCAACAGTCCTGTTCTAGCTTCTGAACAATGTTTCGTTGTTTTATACTTTTATCACATATTCTATTCATCTTCTGAGATAAACTGTTCAAAACTTTTCAATCATTATTCCTCTGAGAATTGCTCCTGCTTCTGTTGCAGCTCTCAAGCCTTGAATTCCCGAACACCCTTCTTCGGACTGAGGTGGCCCATGGTCAACATTGCAAAAAAGGCAATGGCACAGAGCTATGCCTGATTTCTCCAGAATTATTTTTCATTCTCTTCCACATGTTTCCTAACATCTCAGTCATTTTTCTGTCATATTGGAGATTGAACAGAGCTGTTATCACACTGTTTGTGGTAATGTCCAGTTCCATTTTTTGCAATTATCAGAGTTAATTTAGAATCCCATAACATGTATTTATAAAGGATTTTTTCTTCAAGACAGTGATTTGTCATTAGTATATGTCATTAGTCATAGCATTTGCCGTTTTAGTGACTGTTCACTTAGTAGGGTGGAAGACCTCAACTTCTTCAATGTCTTCTCTCAACTGACTGACTTAAATAACTCATTTGCAAATGCTGCTGCTGGATTGCTGGCCCCTTTCCAATTCATCTACACTAGAGGCCTTAATATGAAATCTGTTTTTCATCTCTGCTCAATAAAACTAATAATTTCTTTCTACTTTCTCTCCCTATCTCTTAGGTAGCTTTTGAGTCATGTTAATACTTGGTCTGATCCCAAGAGTATTTAGTTGTGGGCCAACTTTAGGCTTGCAAATGTCTAAATAATTTACATAACTTTTTTTTAATCTACTACATATTGATTTCTGCCCAATAAATGAATTCTTAGAAATTGAATACTAATAAATTGGTGATAGATTTTCTTCTGTGTATTCATACATAGTGATCTACAGATTTTGTAGGTACTCAGAGTTTTTAATTGTGCTTACATATGTGCATACTGTACTGTATAATCTTACTGTGTGGTCTACTATAGGGTCAAGACCCTTATGCTTTCGCTGAACAATCTGAATAATATGGTGAATAAAGACATATCAACAGACCGTTTGCATGTTGGAAGATGCTGAACGCTTTCTGTTCCTCATCGATGTGTCTAATATAGCTTAAAAAGAAAAGGTTTAATATGTTGTATTGCTAACTTGGCTGAGTTGAAAATCTTAATCCTATTTGCCAATTTTAGAAGGTCAATTCTAAACAATGGTAAACTAACTTATTTTGAGTGCACTAATTTTAAGGGCATTTTTCTTCCTCTTTTTGAGCAAGGTTCTTCTGAATTCAACTTGAGTTGCTGTTGGTTAGTAGATCTGAAAATTAGGACACTGTAATTAGACATCAAAATTATTGTATTTTAACTAGTGTAAAAAACTGTTTTTACTCTTAAAATGAGGGGACTGATACCTCTTTACGTTCAAAATCCCATAAAGGTCATAGAGGTTAGCAACAACTTGCAGGACTCTGAAAATGAACTGGGACTGACCTAATGGTTCTGAACATTCTGTTCTTGTTGGGCATTGTTTTGGGTTCTGTTGTGATCAGTGTGTAATGAACCTTCCCCATGGCAACTTAGTATTGTAAAACCCATTTTAAACACTGTAAATAAGTGTGTTTAAACACCAAGTCTGGCCAAGTAAAATGAAAGTCTGAGTTTAGAGGTGTATGAAATTAAATGTGATTCATTGTTTATATCGAACATGAGCTTGATTTGTAATCTAAAGCCCTGGTATCCCAGAACATTTGGAAAACCTGGATCCAGAGGCAGATTGTGGTCTCAGCTTTGCAGATGGGGCCTGTTCCTAGTTGAGAGAATGTTTTCTTCATAAATGATCTACGTTGGATCACATTAAATTTTTATATTTAGATCTGAAAAATCTGAACAATTTAATGGCTGAATTTACAGACATTTTCCTGACTTCCATTTTACCAACTTAATTTGGAAACTGTGCATTGCTCCAGCTTAGCTTAACTTTTTGCCCACACTTGTGCCAAACAATTACAAATATTAGAATGCATTAGTTGAACTTAGATGAGTGTAAAATGTTGTAAAACTGTAGAAGAGGCAAGATTTACATGGTGTTACATTTCATTGTCAGTACGTTGGTTTATGTATTTCCAGGTGGTGATCCCAAAAAGCTCAGGGTATTTCAAAACATAAAATAACACAACTTACATAGTAGTAAAAAAAAAAAAAAAGCCCAATAAATCTAATGTTTAAGTTTCTTCCTTAGAATCACAGAAATTACAGACATGCAACCATAAAATTATAAGAGCAAATGTGATTAGAAATATTCCGGTTCCTCCAAAAACAAGCTCTGAGTATTTCCACTTCATTTGTTTTTCATGTTTCCATTGGTTTGATATGAATTATGCTTTCATGCTTCTCACGATTTGAAGAGTCATAATTTTTCCTCACACTGTAGCTTTTCTTCTTTACTCAGTAACGCTCGATTTGGCCATGCCTTTCAAACACCTACATTTTGTTTGAAAATGCAACAATTGTCCCCGTGTTTCAGTCTCTGATTCTGAATGTCTCATTCCACTGTAGTAGAAAAATGCTTTATTTCTAGAAGTAGTCTTTTTGACAGTTAAATTGAACATTCAGAAAAAAAATGCTAAGAGCCAGAGTTGTTCTTCCTGCCAAGTGATATGGTAGGTGTAGAGAAAGGAAGCAGAGCAAAGCACGCAGAGCCTGCGCTGCTGTCCCGCTCTGCATGCTGCCGTCACTGCTACACCTTCCCTGGCATTGCCTGTTGGACTAATGTGGAACCTGCGGCCTGTTTTGTATCAGTGACAGGAGTCCCTCCAAAATCAGTGGGTTTGAATGGTCACAAAGAACATGATTCTTAATCTGTTTTATGCATGCAGTTATTACTATCTAGGGACATCTTTGAAATAAAAGGTATAAAGAATGGCTGCCTCAGCCATGTGATTGTTGAGCACACGGAGATCAGCCTGCAGAAAGAACCAGCCCTGACAGCAACAGGAAGTCTACAGTGAAACCAGCTGTACGGGCTGACAATCAACAGATACAGATGTTTGAAATGAGTCCCTATGACTCCCTATGATAGATTTTATAGAATCCTTTGGGATCATTAGATGTCCCTAACTACAACTGCTGGCGAGGAGGAAGTATTCTGGAGAAGCATCACATTGGCTTGTCCTGTTCTCAGCTTCAGCATCCATTGCTGGCCACTGCTGAAGACAGGGTACTGTGGTCCAACCCAGCACTGCCATTCTCATTTCCTTGTGTTAATACTGTATTCATTTTCTTGCGGAACTCCTTCAAATAATAAAATCTTTATACACTGTGACAGCCAACTGAATGCAGAACATCATCTGAAATTGTAAACTAAAAGTAAAAAAAGGCAAAATAATTTCTTTGGAAATCATAAAGCATATATATCCTGTACTTTTGACATTTCATCTATGAAAATGTAAATTAACCAACAGTCAGCTTCTCCATAAGTAGTTTTTCATCACCTCATTATTAAGTTCATTTTGGATTAGGAGAGATAAAATCAAAAAGCAGAGAAGTTAGCTGTGCTAGTTAGCTAGGCCACAAGATAAATTCCTTATTTATTCAAGCCTCCAAATGGTGCAAGGTTCTTTTATAGACAAAGTAACTATGGACTCTAGACCAAAGACATTATAATCTAACTATGAGTCTAACAGTTTTGTGAACACGGAATTATAACAAACAAAACCAAGTGTTTGCAATTAGTGTTCAGTCAAAGCCCTGAAAATGCCTGCATGTGTCCTGCTGTCATTGGCAGGGCTGTCACTCTCCCCTGCAGATCTGTTCCTCTCGTTAAACAGAACCTCCAAGGATAGCACAGATTTTGTGAATGTCAGCATGATGCACTCACATGACTCCTATTTATCCAAAGATAACCTCTGAGAATTCCTTATTTAACATGAATAAAACAAGCACAATACATTCATTTTAATTTTCAGATATATTAATCACTCAACCAAAAGGCACCTATCCCATGCTCTGAGCACTCTCCACCAATTAAAATTTTAGGAGGGAATACCATTCATATCACAGTATCTGTCACCTTGCCCCACACCCTCATGAACAAATACAGTCTACAATGGCACCCTGCAGCTGTGACATTTCTGTTCTCCACATCTAAACAACAGAAGAATAGACATGAGATTTTGATAACAGCTGGCATCTAGTTTCAAGGAATAAATACTTAAAAAGCAGTTTTCCTAGTACTTTACTCGTTGTCCTTTACTTATTTCCCATAACACAGAGTTTATGCTCCGGTCAGTTTGGCCTAGTGCAGCGGCACATTTTATTGATTTTTAACCCCTTCCCACATTTCTCTTCTCAGAGCAGTTCCAATGCTGTATTTGAGAGGGGTCTGTGTGCCAGGATTTCTGGCCTGCCTGTCTGTTCAGCAGCGTGATAAAACAGCTGACAGAGGGGAGCTTAGTGAGGTAATTGAGTATGTGCCTGTTACGCTGTGAGTACTCACAGCATGTTCTCCTTTCAGCTGCCCAAAAGGCAAGGACAACTAGAGCTAGGGTTGCAACACACTCAGCCTTTGAATGGGAAGGAAGCATGAAGGTGGTGAGAGAGTGCATGTTGCTGCCAGCTCTAGTTACTGCTTACACAGATGAGGAGAGCTACTGACTGGATGTTTACGGCATCCTCAGGCCTGGTAAGTGAGATCTAGCTCCTAACTTGGGCAGAGTCACACAGAAGGAAAAGGAAAAGGCTCTGAGCCCTGCTGGGTCACCTAGCACAGCTGCCTGACAAGGGATTAGGACGAGGTACAAAGCTTGGTGAAGACTGTTGAAACTAGAGAGGGATGTGTTTGGCAGTAAGTTGCTACTTAAATTTCCACTATAGTATTCCAGAAAAAACATGCAGTGCAAAACAAGAGTATTTTTAACAGTTTGGGGCCATGTGGTGGTCTGCTAACCAACAGCTCAGGAAAATGAACTGACTTCCCAGGCATGTTGCTCATTCAGGACACATGCATTCATTTTTTTCTCCCCAGAGCTGCCAAATCAAACTTATCAAAGTCTAAGAGACACCAGCCAGTTCACAATTAACTCTATGTTTGTTATATCATCCTCCAAGTACTTTGAAGTCCAAAAATGAAAGACATTATAAAAATAAAATGTATTATTAGTAGTAGTACTGTGTAAGAATTGGGGGAATGTGCTTTATTAAAAGGGCACATTTTCCACAGATAAATATCTGTGTGAATGTGCATGTGCAGTGCTTCCCATGTACTTATTTGTGAAAGCAATATATGCACTACTGAATCTATAGTACATATTTTACACTAAAGAACTGGAACTATATATATGTCAATATAAGTAATTTTTTTTCAGTTTTTGAAATGGTTGGCTTGGATTTTTTCATTTCTTTTGTTTTTCCACGTCAAAAATTATGTATCAAAATCATGGAATGACAGAATGATTCAAATTAGAAGGGACCACAAGGAATCATCTAGTCCAACCTCCTGCTCAAATCAGGGTGGACACTGAAATCAGACCAGATTGCTCAGGGCTTTATTCAGTTGAGTCTTGAAAAACTCCATGAACAGAGATTCCACAACTTCTCTGGACAACCTGTTCTTTGCTCTTTATATTCAGTAAGATCGTCCCCCATTTCAATTTATGACCACTCTGTCTTGTTCAGTTGCTGTGCACCTCAATAAAGAGTCTGGCTCCATACTGTAAGGTTTTGGAAGGCTGCTACAAGATTCCCTTGAAGCTGTTTCTCCAGGCTGAACAAGGCCAGCTCCCTCAGCCCCTCATCACAGGGCAAGTGCTCCAGGCCCATGATCATGTTCATGGCCCTGTGCTGAACTTGCTCCAGTTTGTCAATGTCTTTCTTGTACCGTGGGGCCCCAAACTGAATGCAATATTCTACATGCAGTCTAACAAGCACTGAGTAAAGGGGAATAATTATGTACATTGCCTTTGCCAATCACCTTCTTCTCCTTCATATGCTATGAATATATAAAGTAATGTAGTGTCAAATAATATGTACTATCCAGTATCTGGTCATCCATATTTTATAAAGAAATAAAACTACCTCTTTAGCCTGCAACACCTATTAGCTCATTTTACAAGTGTCTTGTAAAACAACCTGCAAGCTTACAAACTGTTTCCTGAGCAGTTCATTTATGTTGTGGTACCAAGAGCATTTCCCAGCTCTTGAGTTGCTGTGTGTGTGTTCTGGCTGCACACTGGCTTCCTGTCTTGATAAAACCTGGAAAATCACTGTTGTCCTTACTTTTTCCCCCTTATTCTAAAGAGAAGAGAAGAGGAGAGGAGAAGAGAGGAGAGGGGAGAGGAGAGGAGAGGAGAGGAGAGGAGAGGAGAGGAGAGGAGAGGAGAGGAGAGGAGAGGAGAGGAGAGGAGAGGAGAGGAGAGGAGAGGAGAGGAGAAGAGAAAACAAAAAGAAAAGAAAAGAAAAAAGAAAAAAGAAAAAGAAAAGAGAAAAGAAAAGAAAGGAAAAGAGAAGAAAGGAAAGGAAAGGAAAAGAAAAAAGAAAAAAGAAAGAAAAGGAAAGAAAAGAAGAGGAAAAAACAAAAGAAAATAGAAGGAAAGGAAAGAAAAGAACAGTTCCAGTTGGAAGGGACCTACAATGATCATTTAGTCCAATTGCCTGACCACTTCAGGGCTGACCAAAAGTTAAAGCATGTTATTAAAGGCATTGTCCAAATGCCCCTTAAACACTGACAGGCTTGGGGCATCTGCTCTAGGAAGCCTGTTCCAGAGTTTGACCCCCCTCTCAGTAAAGAAATGTTTCCTAATACCAAGTCTGAATGTCCCCTGATCCAGCTTTGAACCATTCCCACATATCCTGTCACTGGATACCAGGGAGAAGAGATCAGCACCTTCCTCTCCACTTCCCCTCCTCAATAAAGCCTCCTTTTCTCCAAACTAGACAAGCCCAAAGTCCTCAGCTGCTCCTCACAGGACATGCCTTCCAGCCCTTTCACCAGCTTTGCTGCCCTCCTCTGGATGCATTCAAGGACCTTCACATCCTCCTTAAATTGTGGGGCCCAGAACTCCACATAGTGCTCAAGGTGAGGCCACACCAACACTGAATACAGCGGGATAATCACCTCTATTGACCGACTGGTTATGCCGTGTTTGATGCACCCCAGGATGCCGTTTGCCCTCTTGGCTGCCAGGGCACACTGCTGACTCATACTGAGCCTGCTGTCGACCAGCACCCCCAGATCCCTTTCCGCAGGGCTGCTCTCCAGCCACTCCTCTCCCAGTCTATACTTATGTCTGGCATTATTCCATCCAAGATGCAGAATCTGCCATTTGTTCTTGTTAAATTTCACGTTTGATGATTGCCCAAAGCTCTGATCTATCTAGATCCCTCTGCAAGGCCTCTTGTCCCTCGAGAGAGTCAACAGCACCTCTTAGTTTGATATCACCAGCAAACTTGCTAACGGTGCATTCAACTCCTGCATCCAGATTGTTGATAAATATATTGAACAGAACTGGCCCTAGAATTGAGCCCTGAGGAATGCTGCTGGTGACCGGTCGCCAGCCAGATGTAGCCCCATTCACTACAACCCTTTGAGCTCTGTCGTTCAGCCAGTTCTTCACCCAGCACGCTATGAACCCGCTCATCCCACAGTTGGACAACTTGTCCAGAAGGATGCTATGAAGAACAGTATCAAAAGCCTTACTAAAATCCAGAAACACTACACCACTGCCTTCCCTTCATCCACTAGGTGGGTGACCTTATCATAGAAGGACATCAAATGAGTTGAACAGGAATTTCCCTTTATGAACTCACACTGACTGTGCCTGATGATTGCATTGTTCTTTAAATGCCTTTCTTCCCACTCTCTACCCCCAATGTACTCTGTTTTCATATAAAGAAAATCTAAGCAGACACACCTGTAGCTCCCTCCAGCACATCCTCTGAGCACGCAGGGCAGGAGAGCAGGACTGCTTTAACACCACATTACAAGTGCACCCTTTATGACTTCTACTCCTTCCAGAGTAAGGGCTGTTCACAGTACATTTCCCCACTCTGTGCAGATGCACATATTCCCACTGCTAGACTTTTAACTTTATATTTTGCCATATTAAAGCAGTCTTTCTTTAAATAGGCCTGAGTTAGAAAGCCATCTAGATATCGTTATGCCATCCATACACCGTTGATGTAAATGTAGAACAGCTGCAGGCTTCCAATCTCTAGAAAAACCCACACATGTTCACTGGTCATTCCCCAAAGACAGCTACTTTTTGAGCCAATTTTTAATTCTTCCTACATGTGCTCTGTTTATATTGTAGAATACAACTTTTTAATCAGGACATGATGCAGTACTAAATCAAAAGTGTTGCAAAACTTTATTTGAAAATATGTAAGGGCCATATCATTAATCTAAACACAGATGTACTAAACAACTTTTACTCCAGAGCCTAATTTTATGATTAAAGTCTAAATATTTGGACCTTTATTTTAAATCACTCATGATAATTTGCAAGACAACAATACTTACTTTGATCTAACATTTTAGAGTACATCATGAGTAACGATCCAACAAAGCATTCAGTACAGTAGAAGACCTAGCAAAATACTTCTGACATTTCTGGGTTTCAAACAGGAATCAAGAAAAGAATTGTTAACAAATATTGTGAGAGCTGTTAATGCCTTGTAATTACTCAAGGAAAGCACATTCCAGTTCTCTGTATCCAAAGCACTATTGCCTGAAATTACACCCATCTAATTTTAGGCACTTAAGTAAGGCATCTAAATTAAGAGCCTCATTGCTCTACTTCTACCTCAGAGAGGGTGATTTTTTCCTGTGATCTGAACTGCCTCTGGACGGACCCTCTGCCTCCACTGACTGCAGGAGCCTAGACTCTCAAGGTTTTCCTTCAGACACCTCCAAAGTGAGATAGATGAAGTCACATCTATGAAAAGGTAGAAGTAAGATGAAGCGTAGTTAAAAGCAATTCAGTAGATATACCCTGCAAAGTCAGGGAAGGGAAGCTTTGTTATCTTTCTCTCTCCCTTTACTCTTCTCCTCTCCAGCAAACCATCTGTGAGAATCTCTCCTGTGAACACTTCTCCTGTGAGCCAAATGTCAGGTGTTGAAAGCAGAGCATGTGCGGGGCTTTATTCTTGTACATAACAATAATAGAGATAAAGAAAATTCCATTGCTTCTAAGAGCAGTCATTACTGTGCTGCTAACTGCATTGCTAGCTAGAGTTTTGATTCTCATATTTTTCATGTGGCAATTTCATGTTTTACCACCTCCCAGCTGTTCACCCATCAGAGTTTACTGTCCTACAATAGAAGAAAATTTGTACTTGCATGGCAGTCAATAGGCTAGTGTGTGTTGGTTTAAGTGGCCAGTGACAGTGAGTTTAATGCCAGACTCTGAATTGTGATTAGTGAAAACATAAAAGTGTACTTATGGGGTTAGGAACTCTACTGGGAGCAATGCATTCCTAAGCCGTAATATAAAGACTCAACAAAGCCCCGCTGTGGTAGCTCTCACTCCAAAAATAAGGAAAGGTGGCACTGTATGCATAGTCATATAAAGAGTGATGTTTGAAAAAGGTCAGATGACTCATGCCCTAGAGACGTAAATTTGCCTGCAGTGACTGTAAAAGAAACCAAGGGTCATTGCCCCAGATGTAGATGCCCTCCAACTGCAGTTAGGTTGAAGGGATCCCATCCTCTACATAGAAATTTCACTGCATAGAATACATTTCAAAATCAGTTTAGGAAACTGATTACCAAGCGATATCACCAGGGCTTGTTAATGAAAATCAGGCCAACCTCTTTTGTTTCCAAACTTTAGAAAGCTTCATTGTAATGTCACAAAGAACAGCCAGCTCACTTGGAAAAGTATTTTAATTAAGGTACAAGGAGAATATGTGCACCAGGTTTCTTTAAAAAGAATTCTCAAGCCAGCAGGTGACTTTCTCTGTAAAGATCGTCCTCTTTGTGTCCTCTTTGGCTGGTATTTAGTGAACTATGCAAATCCTGATAATCATTACAATCTTGAATAGTCCACACTTAGGGAACTGTCCCTCTGCAGTCTCTGGAACTTTTTGCTGTAGCTTATGCGTAAACATAAATACATGAAAAGCCAAGAGTTTTAATTATTTGTAGAATCATACCTACTTTTTATATGCATAAAAATGCTTACCATCACTTCTTATTATAAAATGAGGTAGGTTACAATAGACAGGCCTTCTTTTATTTATTTATGGGTTTTATTTTATTTGTTAGTCATTTACCACTGGAATATCTTTGTGTGCAAAGGTAAGGTATAAATATTCATTTCTTGTTTTTCTTCATCTACCTACCTCATCCAACTAATTTATTTTACACTATGTTAGCAGCATGATGGCATTACAAAGTGTAAAATCAGACTGTCTGATACTGTACTGCATTGTTGCTATTACAATACTGTATGTTCTGCTTGAGGTCACATGACAACATTAGCGCCATTCAATGCCTTGGCAACTTTCCAGTGTTTCTGTAATAGATATTCTAGGACATTGTTACATTACTTAATGCTATGTATAACAGTCTTGATTTTAATTAACCTGCCTCCAGTAATTATTGAAAGAAAAATGAAGGAGAAATGGCGGAAAAAAACTCCTGCTGTGCTCAGTGGGA
>WAAD01028329.1:3099-22539 GCA_013389945.1 Fregata magnificens
CAAATTTCAGTCACTGACTTACGATGATATTACCTAAATGACTATGTTTTTTTCTAGCAGTTAGTTTGCTGGTTTGCCTTGCCACAGTAGTCAGGATGACTGGGATGCAAAGAAATTCCCTTCCTCTCCATGAATTGCTAGTGCTGTCCATAATTTATATAGATTGTTTTATCTTATAATACGCTTAGCCTTGCATAATTCATGGTTCTTACCCTTATTTCAATAGCAGCACTATTTATCCAAGTACTTAAAATTTTAGTTTTCTCTTCTGGATTTTTTTAAGCAGTCCCACAAAGAAAGGCATTAAATTATTTTACAGTGAGTCTTGTAGCCAAGATTTTTGGAAAATGAGGAATATGTATATAGAGAAAACTTGACAACTTGTGAAGATTTACCCATAATAGCCTTTCCATGAACTGTCATGTAGAGATTTAAAAAAACCCCACCATTTCTCTCACTCTTGCCCTCCTGGTGGTGTTACAACTAAGAAAGCTTAAGCAACACTATATGTGAGTTTAAAATATAAGCAATTTCTTGGCATGAGGTTTCCTTTATTTTAAAGCTACTGGGGGAAAAAAGCCTCAACATTTTTACTGGTTTGTGATATGGCCTAGGTGGACATTTTGTAAAAAATATGAACCAATCAGAGTCATGCTAGGGTGCAACATATGCTATGCTCTTGGGCAAATTGAGAAAATATTGTGTAGGAATCAAAGTTTATTCATTATTTAATATTTCAACCAAATGAAGTATTTATAGGGTCTGTGATGGAATCTGGTGTCTCATACAGTGATACAAATCCACAATAACTTCACTGAGACTAAAATAATTTTTCCAGAGTTGTGTTGATATCAGTGTTTAGTGTCTGGCTCTTCTAGTGATCAGGCTCTGTTTTATTATCTTTTTAGATATTTAATACTCTTCTTGTCATTCAGTAGTTGACTATCTGGCATGAATTGCACCTTCTAAATACTGGCAGTTATCTATCTCTAGTATTGTATTAAAGGCCATTGTGCAGCTGAAAGTTTGACTTTGCAGGTAAGATATAAAACTAAAGTCTTATTGCTGTTGTCTGCTAAAGATCTTACGACATTGTTTTGCAAGAATAATATGTTACCATCAGTTTCTTGTATAAACTGCAGTTAGCTTAATTACATTCCTCCTTCCTAAATTCCTTCTGTAGTGTCATTTTGATAAGACATTTTTCACTTTCTGTCTTAAAACTGTTGTGTAATACTGCTTTATGCTGTTAAACATCTGCTGTATTCAGCCCCAGTGGTGTGTGATTCACTGGTAGATGAAGTGATTGCTGTGTGCCTGGTATATAAAACACTTTGGTATCCTTTGGGATAAACATAAATGCAAAGTGTTGTAACAAATCCGTAGTCACACAGGACTTTGTGGTTGTCACTATGTTGCAAGTTATAGCACTTGGGAACATCACAAGCAGCAGTGATGGAACAGTAGAATCAGTTTTTAAATGCATCTGACTCTAAGCTAAAAGAATTTGTAGAAATAGGAATTATGACACACGGTTGAACAGCTGTTATATCAGCTCTTAGAATACATTGCTAGATTTCCTGACAGTACTGGTTCCTACCATTCCCCTGACACAAAATGACTCTGCATGCCTCCTGAGAGAAGGAAGTGTCTTGGAGACCACGGAAAAAAAAGATCTGTCTAAATCCTCGTTCTTCTGCATACCTGAAATTTCCATGAGCAATCTGGATGGGGGGTGGTATACCCCCAAGCACTGCACTCGGAAACTTCACATTTTTCATAACTGCCACAGTAAGAGTGATACAGGAACCAATTCAGTGGTGTTACAGCTATCTTGGTAGTAATAGGCAAAGATATTACAAGATGGTTTTTTGCCTTTGATTTTTGCAAGTACTCTTCTCCATGGTTTTTAGAGAAGAAGAATTTCTCCAAAAGTCTCCACTCTAATGCTTGCAGTATTGTCCCTCAGAAAAGAGAAAAGTACCAAGAAAACTCTACTCAGAGAACTTGACAGAAAATTTCCTCCAACATTAGCCAATACTTGTGCTTTTGTGTGTTTTCTTTCACCTTTTTCTGTTGGTTTTCTTTCCCACAAGTGCCCATGAACCAAAGTAAAATTCACTCTTTTCCAAAGGATTATAACTGTGTTTTTATAACCGTGGGGTTTTTTTCAGACAATTAAGTGTTTATCACACAACACTATAAAACCACTTTTGTCTTGGTGCATAATCTGAAGAATTAGCCTTGTCTCAAAATACTCTTGAAAGCACAAAGACTTATCTTATGTGTTTCAGTGGGAACGTGACACTTAGTCCATTGGAATCCAAGTCACACTAGCATGCTGAAAAAAACTTCTAGGTAAAAAATTACCTGTAAAGTGACAAACAATATAAGATACCTTAGATGAGCAGGAAAGATGCCAACATAACTGGTTATTGAGCAAGAAGACCTAACTACTTATATATGAAAAACCTCTACAATACAGTGAGATAAATCCATATAAAGTCTACTACTTATCAAGGAATATAGTTCATAAAATTCTATTGCAGTCCATTGAAATTTTGAGCAGTCTTGCTACTGATGTGTTTCAATTATAAATGAGATACTTAATATCCGCTGCTTGAGTAAATATTCTATCTTTCTTAAATCAAATAATAAATTAATTTCAATATGCCTGCAGACTCTGTAGGCTACAGTTTAGTACTAGTAAATCTACCTATATATGCAATATAGTTATGGCTGTATAAAATAATGTGTCAGATGAGATCCAAAGAGAAAATATTGACAGCTTATGCAAGTACTGGATTGCTAATGATACCGGGCCCCCCTATTAACATTAGGATGTGAATATGGCTATTCAAATGTTGATTAAAGTAGCTCAGAAGATGTCACACAGAACTCTTGAGATAATAAATGCCAGAGAAACTATTGGTAAATACAAAGGAACTTGTAAGAAGGAGGGAGGGAGAAGCAGTATACTGTGTTACTTTGTTCCCAAGTTTTAATGCACAGCAGAAGAACTAAATGCATCATATTTATTATAACAGCCACATCTTGTTTGTCTAGTACAATAAAATGGTGCATTTAAATATATATTATTATGTAATATGCTACAAATATGTAACACATCAAGGGGAATCTAGACTCACTATGCTGCTCAAAATATAATGGTTTTGATTTAAGGATTTTTTTGTTGGTGTTCTCTTTAGCACGGGGCGGGAGGTGAGAAGAAACTCCAGGAACTTGGTAAAGACAGGATTTTTCATTCTGTTTTATAAGTTCCCCTTTTTTCTGTTCTTTAAATATACTGACAGACACCATCATAAATTGATCTTTATATTATTGTTCTTCAGTCAGCATAAAAGGGTGGTAACTTATTGACAATTAAATCTTCAAAAAGAGTATCCATTTGGAAGTTCTGCTGGATTTGAAGCAACTTATTTCAATCATTTTTCTCTCAAATGTTTTTCAATAACTGCCAGCATAATCTTCTCCATAATTTTACCAGGAACTGAAGTGAGACTGACAGGCCTGTAATTACCAGGGTCTTCCTTCCTACCCTTCTTGAAAATTGGGACAATGTTTGCCAGCTTCCAGTTGACTGGGACCTCTCCAGACTCCCAAGACCATTGAAAAATAATGGAGAGAGGTCCCGTGATAACATCGGCCAGCTCTTTCAGTACCCTGGGATGAATCACATCAGGCCCCATAGACTCATGTGCATCAAGGTGGAGCAGCAAGTCTCGAACAAGTTCAGAGCCGGCTGAGAGTTTAGTAACAGACCCATGTTACCTCTGATTCTCCTTTTGCTGTTAACATATTTTAAAAAGGTCTTTTTGTTGTACTTCACAGTGCTGGCCACCTTGAACTCTAATCGCGCCTTGGCCGCACATATTTTCTCCCTGCAGTGGCAAACAGAATCTCTTCCTCTGTCGCCTGTTCTTGCTCCCAATGTCCATATACGTTCCTTTTCCACCTAAGTTCTAGAAGAAGATCCCTTGCTCAATATTTTCCTCAAAAAACCCCAAACATCCCAGTTTCCTCTATTTTTTTACACGTTTGTTCTGAAGTTCCTAAACACGGCAAGAAGTCAGTTAGAAAATGCTTATCCTTTCAATATTAAAACTAGTAGGACTTAATATGATGGCTGTAAAATTAAATCACAGCTGATAATAAAATGTGTATAATTCATTGGTAAAGAAAAAAGATGTCCTTGCAAAGGTCAGCATTAATAAAAATTATTTGTGTGTCAATTAATGGAATATTGGCTCAAAAAATGCTTTGTGATGCAATGTTGTGACTTTAGGCTACAATACTATGTCAAAGGCAATTTTTCAAAGTCATGCTGTAGCTCATAGTTTATATTTAATAAATGTATCTAAGCAAGATAACTAATTAATATTCTTGGAATTAGTTGAGAGATGAGACTACTGAGATTTTAACCACAATTTTTAAAATTTTGAGCTCCTGATGAAATAAATCTAGATCAGCATCTCTAGTGTTAGAAAAAAATCAGGTACCTATTAGTATTAAAAGGCTGGGAATATTTGAATTCAGTATGTTCCAAAACCTTAGAACTAGGAAGTCAAGAAATAATTCATATTTTCTTTTTAAAAATATTAAGAACATCATGAAATCTTCATTAGTTTGAGAAATTTGCCAAATCCAGCCATGATTCCTAAAAAAGCCTATAATATTTAGTTCCTATCTCAGTTTCCCATGAGACTTCCCACCCTTCTTCATTATTCCTCTTCGTGTCTTGCTCCAAGAAAATCTCCCATTGCTCTAGAATCATCCTAGTTCTCCTCCCATCATTTGACTATCTGTGTACTCTGGATTTTCCCTATGTGTATTCATTTCCACTTTCTATATTTCTCCTCTATCTGCCACTGATTTATTGAGGAAAAAGCCATTGATTTGTTCTGTGCAATCCCTGTAAAGAAATGATGCAATATTACTGTTATGCAGAATGGTTCTCTAATCATCTTTATTTTCTGGAGTTCTGCTGAAACCTCTCTAATTTCTATACTACAACACAGATTTTTACTGGATGAGTATGGATGAAATGCCCCAGACATCCTCTTTACTTAAAAATAAAAATTGAGAATCTGTGGAGGAGCAGAAAATACTCTGGGCTTCTTCCAAACTACAATGCAAAAAGGACTTGGGAAGCAGAGGTGATAACAGGTTTATTACTAATATATATACATGTATATGTGTATGTGTGTGTGTGTATGTGCGTATCTGTGTATGCATTAGCCTACTCCATTTCTAGAGTGACTCTAGCTCTGAGACTAACATAGCAGCTATGGAAGATTTTACTGCCAGGGACTACCTGAGGAAAGGGGCCTTCTTTTCTCTTTCAGTTCTAAAGTGACTGTCCTGGTTTCAGCTGGGATAAAGTTAATTTTCCTTCTAGTAGCTGGTATAGTGCTGTGTTTTGGATTTAGGATGAGAATAATGTTGATAACACACTGATGTTTTAGATGTTGCTGAGTAGTGCTTACACTAGTCAAGGACTTTTCCAGCCTCCCATGCTCTGCCAGGTGCACAAGAAGCTGGAAGGGGAGGGGGCACAGCCAGGACAGCTGACCCCAACTTGCCAAAGGGATATTCCATACCATACGACATCATGCTCACTATATTAACTGTGGGGAGCTGGCCGGGGGGACAGGAATTGCTGCTTGGGGACTGGCTGGGTGTCGGTTGGCAGGTGGTGAGCAGTTGCATCGCTTGTTTTTTTCCCTGGGTTTTGCTTCTCTCTCTCTCTCGTTGTTCTCCTTTTCATTACAATATTATTATTATTATAATTATTATTATTTTATCTTAATTATTAAACTGTTCTTATCTCAACCCACAAGTTTTCTTACTTTTGCCCTTCCTATTCTCTCCCCCGTCCCACTGGAGGGGGGACGGTGAGCAAGCGGCTGTGTGGTGTTTAGCTGCCTGCCAGGTTAAACCACAATAGGGACTCACAAGCAAAAATTCCATCTGCAAGGGTTGAATGCTAATAGAGGTTTTGGTCTTTCAGGCTATGTAAATATGTCATTCTCTGCCCTTCTCTAAAAATTAAGTCCACCATTCCTTTACAGCAGTGAGGCCTCCTGAGTATGCTGGATTTCTTTTCCCCTGAAAACATAAAACAAACTTGAAAATTCACATAGATGCAAAGAAGCAACATTAACTCACTGGAGAAACAGAGTATCATGTAGAAGCAATCTCCTTTGAATGGTTCAGCAGCACACTTCTGTCTTTTGACTCAAGCCAAAGCTTCATTATAAACAAATAGAAAGAAAAAGTGGTGCCTATAAAGAGACTCCTGAGGACAACCAAATGGAAAAACTAAAGAAATCTCAAAAATCCCTATGATGACTAAACTGGAAATAATTACACATTTTGGCAATCACTTAAAGCTTCACACATCAGCCAACCTTTCAGCCTGCATCCAGCAGTAAGCAGGCAGGCACTCAGCAACCCCAATGCTGAATAATCATACAGTGGGAAATAAACTTGGGAATACGATGTGATGCTTTGCTAGGAATTGGATGGTGACAAATGATGATGATCAACCAGAAGATAAACGATAACAAGCAGGCTTAATGACAACATTGTGAGATTCATCGGCACCAATGCATTTATTGCCCACTGGCACAGCCCCCTGGATCTGTTGTTTTTCTTGTGCCAAATTGGAATTCCCTCCATAATTACTTTTTCCTCTCTGTCATCTTTATTATCCATTTTACTGTCCAAAAAGTAAATTTTTTATTTCATCACCAAAACAGAGCCATTCAGTTTTAACTTCCTTCAGATGGAGATAGATAGATACATAGACAGACAGACACATTTTTTTAAAGGTCTGTTATATTTCTTTCTATTAAAAGAACATACATATACAAAGTATGTGAAAAAGAATCAAGGTTGGATTAATAAATATATATGATATTGAAATCTCTACTCTAAAAATGGCCAGGATCTGGTGTCAATCAGAAGCAAAAGTGGTGCTGTGTTCATGTAATTGCAGTTGGCTAGCAGCTTGGTCTGATGGGCTGAGATGCTTTGTTTGGAAGGAGGATCAAGGACTCAAGAGTGAAAAGATGCAGATGAGTGAAAGAGCTGGGAAAAAGCATACATATGGTGATGTAGGGAGAACTGATGTATTAGTGCTTTTGGGCTCCATTTGGACTCCTAATCATCCTTCAGTTGAGTTCACCAACTCCATCAAATTGGTAAGTAAAATATCACCAGCTACAAATGAGAGTATTACTACAAAACGTAGATAAAGCTGAAAATTGCTGGCTATAAACATGCATACATCACTGCTTTATGTTTTGCAACATATGCTTGTAAAACTAGAATTATTATAAAGCCATCTACAGTAAATACATAAAAAGGATATGTGGGGAAGGAAAGAAATCAAACACAAAAATTCTTTTACAGCTTTGGAGATTGGGTAAGCATCCAGCAAATCAGCTTTTTAGCTAAATTTCTTGGTAAAGCCTGCATTAAATATTTTGCACAGAATCTCAAATCATTTGAAAGGAGTTTAGTTCTTGAAATGTCTATCAACCTCAATCTAAATCCATGGAATCTCACTAAATTAATGATGCTGATCACAGCTGGGAATCTAAACTCCCTTTCTCTGTTGCTACTTGTAACTGTTGTTCTTACGTTTCTCTTCCCCTGGAAACCAGAAGAGCCTTAGATCACTGTGACACTTGGATTGTCCCTGACTTCTTGGAGGTCAACACTGATTGGGTTTGCTTGATTTTTGTGATCACTGCGGAACAGAATCATTTCAGGCTTCTCATCTATCTAGTGAATTCCTCATAAAATACCTGAATTGGTGTTTCATTGCATGGCGCAGCAGATGCAGTGAAATGCAAGATTGAACAACAAGTCCTTCATTTTCTTGGTTCAAGAGAAGCTTGATTCATATTTACAGCGGACAGACTGGATTATTTTTCTTATTTCTTTTCCTTTGAGGAACATCCATTTGGTATGCTGTGTGAATTGTGGAAGCTCTTTGGTACTCAGGAAATGAAATCAAGTTACTCAAAATGGCTGATGTTCTCTTTTTTTAGCACAAGGAGGCCATCTGTGTCCTTAAGCCAAAATGTATTTATAAAAAAGGTCTTCTTCTATTTGTTTAAATTTTGAGGTTACTCCTGAGAAATGACACCAAATGAATTCAAGATGAACTCATTAGAACAAAAAGAATTCAGAGTAAATCCACTCCTTTCTGTCTCTCTCACTCTCAAGTAAGAACATACTGACTTTGGTGTAAATGCAAATCATGTATCCTGTCAATAATCACAGAGTATTAAATACTTTTAACAAGTATTTAATTCACAGAGTAGTAAAAAATATGTTCTAATATAAGAAAAATCAATATGGAACTAAAAGAAACCCAAACATAATACTACATTTTAAAAAGGTTTATTTCCTTACCATAAGTTTTTGAAGCCAAGAATGGAGAAGATTAGAACATTTTTATTAAGGCAATAACAACCTCAACATTAGGCTGTTTGAAAATGTTTAATTTTGGGCACAAAAAATCACAAATCACATTTTAAAAGAATGTTTCTGCAGCTTCCATTGTTGTTAATATGATTAATGAATGCACCTTACTATGTAATGTAATAAACAAATAAAAGCAGGAGAGTATGAAGCAAAAGAATATTTGATACGAAGATATCTATTTAGTGTCAGGTAGCACCCTAGATTGAATAAATGGCCTGGGAATTAGAAAACTATTAAACAAACAGTAGTTATTGAATAAATAGGTTTAATCCAGGGGAATGACTAAAAACAAGTTTTGCCAGTACAAAAGTTTCTTTAAAAGTTCTATGCACGACTTGTCCATCCCATCCCCCCTCTAACTCAAATATAACCCCATACCAAAAATTTTATGAACTCAAAATATTCTGCCTGTATGCAGCTACCAGAGTGAGAATTGTCCTAGATGCATTCCTTGAGACATTTTTTTCCCTTAATTTTTGTTTCTCTATACATCTTCCTGTAGTATAAAACTTGCGTTTTTTCAGGTTGTTTCCCAAGAAGATTTCAATAGACTGTACACAGATTACTAAAGCTTGGCTTCATTGGGTACTTTTGTGACATTTATACTTAAAGAACCAGAAGACACTCAGCAGATCAGGACTGGAATTAAAAAAGACAGACATGTTTTTATGATGAAAACCATAGGATCATAGGATAATTCAGGCTGGAGGAGACCTCAGTAGGTCATCTAGTTCAACTTCCAGCTCAAAGCAGGGTCAGCTATGAGGTCAGACCAGATTTCTCAGGGTTTTATCCAGTCAAGCCTTGAAACCCCCAACGACGGAGGTTGCACAACCTCTCCGGACAACATGTTTCAGTGTTCTCATAGTCCACACATTGAAATTTTTTCCTTATATTAAGTCTGAAACTCTCATTTTAATTTATGCAGAAGGTCTCTCATCCTTCCATTATGCACTTCCATGTACAGCCTAGCTTCATCTTATTGATAACCTCAAATACAATTCCCTTTGACAAAATAAATCTAATAATAGCATATAACCCTACAACTTCTTGCTACTAGTTTGTGACTTTTATAAGGATGGGAAAAGCTTCTTAAGACCTATGATCCTGAGACACAGAAGAGTGCTGTAACATTACACAAGAAATGAATAGAAAAGAATAGTGGAATAATAAAAATGAACTGATTAAATGCATCAAGTTATAGCTTAACAGAAAAATTTCTATTATAAGGTGAAGCCTCTTCAATTGGAAAACTGAGGNGGGGGGGGGGGCAGGGCAGGGGGGAGGGAAGAAAAAAAACCGTAACCTAAATGGAGAGGGAGAAAATTTTATTTGAGGGACATAGCCAATGGGTATAACACAGTTGTAAATGGTGAAGCAAGAGACTCAAGGAAGCCATCCAGTTTTAGAAGAGCTCTCCAAATAATAAGAGAAAAAAACAGGTGGTTTTTTACNTCTCAGGGTTTTATCCAGTCAAGCCTTGAAACCCCCAACGACGGAGGTTGCACAACCTCTCCGGACAACATGTTTCAGTGTTCTCATAGTCCACACATTGAAATTTTTTCCTTATATTAAGTCTGAAACTCTCATTTTAATTTATGCAGAAGGTCTCTCATCCTTCCATTATGCACTTCCATGTACAGCCTAGCTTCATCTTATTGATAACCTCAAATACAATTCCCTTTGACAAAATAAATCTAATAATAGCATATAACCCTACAACTTCTTGCTACTAGTTTGTGACTTTTATAAGGATGGGAAAAGCTTCTTAAGACCTATGATCCTGAGACACAGAAGAGTGCTGTAACATTACACAAGAAATGAATAGAAAAGAATAGTGGAATAATAAAAATGAACTGATTAAATGCATCAAGTTATAGCTTAACAGAAAAATTTCTATTATAAGGTGAAGCCTCTTCAATTGGAAAACTGAGGGGAAGAAAGAAATAGGTGTATTAACTTATCAGCAGATGATTCTGAGCTATAAATGTGATAGGGCTGAGGAAAAGGTCAATATACTTCTGGGATGCTTGAGGCAAAGTACAGATAGGAAAATACAAGTGATGTTGTACAACAACATCAGCAAGACCTTATGTGGAAGGCTGCGTACACCTGTGATTACTGCAATCAAAAAAGATGAACTCAAATTGGAACAGATATGTTAAGTGCTATTAGGNTGAGATTGAGTAAGCTAATAGGAGAGGACTTGATTTAACTGTTCAGAAGGTCATATCTTAGGGGAACATAAGACAGGAAATAACATATCAATATACTATTGGTATGTTTCAAGACTTGATATACCAAAAAAACACCAAACCACACAACACATGAGTTTTTATAGATGGCTAAGATAAGCTCTGCAAGAGTTAATGGCAAATAAGCATTTCTTTTCATAATGAGTCCATGTTGAAAAATATTAATGGGAATCTGTTTCCTCTTGGAAGCAAAAAAATACATTGCTGATTCTTTTAGTTTCTTGGAGAACTGCAATAGCACTGTATAAAGAATCTCCACGAGGCAACACCATGTACTCTGCTGTGAGACGATTGTGAGTTCTGAATTATGGCTTCCTGGACATTTTCCTTGAAGCTAAAAGATTTTAAAGTTTTCATAGTCAAAGGTCAACCTTTATTAGAAATGTAAACTGAAGTAGTTAATTTTTTAAATCAAGAAAACTCACAGAAATTAAGGCAGAATAGACATAGTGATAAGGCAGAAGGAAAATAAAATGGGCTAATTAACAAACTTCCCATACACACACTCTGTCCTTGTAAAAGAGAAATCCTCTTTCCTGAAAGTGATTTCAGTGGCTTTATGAGTTGCAGAAAACTCTGTATCAGATCCTTAGGAAGTCTCTCACCTGACTTCAGGTATGCTTCCCACTTCTTTCTCTCCCAGAGAAAATGCATGAGCTACCATTCCTTGTTCAGAAGCATTCTTTTTCCCTTTTTGCCCCACTCATGAATCTGAAACTTTTTTCTTCCAGCTGAGCTCTCTTATCTCTGAGGGAAGAAGCAATCTTTCCCTAATTCAATCCCTCTTTTTTTAAAAGGAACATAACATACAAACAGAAGTAAATAAAACAAGTACTGTCCATCACAACCACACTTATATACAGATCCATTAAAAATATTCCCCATATTGCAAAACTGAGTGGATGAAACTAGGTAAATATCTTCCCTAAGTGCAGGGCTTAATGCAGAAATTTTCAGACACAATCCAAACATGCTTCAAGTCTATGCATACAGCAAGAAGACTAACTCTGAATTTTTTCTTTTAAAATGGATGTTTTAATTCTTCTTTTTCATCATTCAAACTAGAAGTGGCAAGATCTACTGAAAATAGTATTTGCTAGCTGCAGATGCCAAAATATCTCTTATTCCAGAAAACCAGATATTGTTTTAGTAAAGCTTATAGGTAGCAATAAATATTTTCAGTTTTAAAGATTTTTAACATTCCCAGCCGCCAGCTGAAGCTTTTTTCCCTACAAGTTTGGAAATGAAAGGATTTAAGTTTCTCTCTCCCTCTTTGTTAATTTTAAAACAAATGCAATCTTCAGAAGTTAAAAAAAAAAAAAAAAAACCAAAGAAAATGTAGAAAAGCCCTTTGTTTCTTCCTCTATTTTTTTAGCTATCATTCAGCATTGCAATATTATTCTGAGGATCAAACCTCTTCTTTTTTTTTTTTCTCTGTCACCAAAGGGGAAGCATCTTTTTCTTGTTACTTTCATGATCCTTGGTCAAGACACAACTGAACTGAGTCTTGACATTCTAGTCATGTAAACTGTAGATGTTCAACTAACTCCTGTTAAGGGGTAACTCTGATTTGGTAATAAGAATGGAATTATAAAATAAAAGATGGGTAGATGCTATCTTTCACTAAAAGCAGATCTGATTGCAAAGATTATTGAATTTTTTCAAATTACACTGACTTCCCTTTAGACTACCTGGCAGGTTTCTTGTTTGTCTGAGTAGTAGAGTTTGTCAGTGAGGGAAATAATGCCAGTTGCCTCGCTACTATAAAACATATTGGCTTTTACACAGTTAAAGAAAAATTGTCATGATTGACAAAAAATTAGAGAATAATTATTTCATCTCTCTTCAAAGAATTTATGTTATTCTATTTCTTCAGTCTTCTGCATTATGACAAAAGACAAAGTGACAGCACAGCAGCAATGAGAAATCCTTGAGCAGCTGGAAACATGAAATAAAGTAACCTCTCATTAATTTCTCAGCCCTAAGAAAAATGCCTATTGCTACTCCTCATACACACTGTACTTTTTAACAGGCTATCTGAATACTTTTGTAAGTTTGCACTTACTTAATATCTGTTTGGATAAGGTAGATCAACAATGCACTTTTCAAGCTGATGGTTTTTGATACTATGTGCAAATACTGTTCCCAATTATGTTAGCTACTGGTCACGTATTTATTTACTTCCTTGTTTATCTATTTATTTATTTTTACATATATTACTGTTGATATTCCTTGAATCCAAATTTCATACATTTCACCAAATGGTAAGGAGTTAAAAAGTTATTATTTTTCATTTACAGATCACCATTCTTCAAAGGAACTTGAAGCCATTTATAAATGATGCCAAATTAACTAAACTCACCACTGTAATTTTCCTCCCTTTGCAGAAGGTTAAATTTTGGTATTGGTATGTTAGGTGACTCACACAGAATAGACCTAGAGTTAATGCTAAAATATGAAATACAATCTAAGTAAATAGTTTCAACAAATGTTATCCATAAAGAATTACTGATAATAAAAGTAGAAAATGACATTGAATATACTACTATTCACAGAAGATTACCAACTTCAGTTGCAAATAGCAAATGTTATTTTACAGACTGTATACCACAGATAATGGAAATGAACTCTTACATGAATGTATTGTCAGTGAATTGAAATGGGAAGTTCTTATTCCACAAATACATAGCTTGGTTGGCAACTACACTTTTGGCATCAACAACTTTGTTTCAGTTTAAAAAAAAAAGGGTAAATTGCCCATCTTTGTACATACAAATGCATTGTGAAGAACTGAATTACGGGCACATTTTGTGCAGGGAAGAAAAGAAGTTCAGTCTTTTAGTCAGCTTGAATTCATGAGTGGGAGCCATGAACTCCTGTGCTGGAATCTCAGCTTTATTGGTATGATATTGAGCAGATAAATGAAATTATGCCTGTTTTCAGATTTCCAGTTAGAAGAATCAGTCAATCTAGGTTGTCTAAATTAAGGACAGTCCTTATTAAGGAATGGATTAGAATGGCACCTGGTGTGTCTGCAAAATAGGTTTCTGGTATAGGATTTAATTAGAAGTGTTATGTTTGCAATAAATTAAGAGAACTGGGTAAGATATTTACCATTCCTATAAAATAATGTCCTTAAAAGAGCAATGACTACAAAATAAAGTGATTAAAAGCCAGAAAGTAACAAAATTAAGACAGCACCCTTAACTCTGTCCCTTTTCTCATATACATTAGGATACAGTCTCCAGTAATGGAACCACATACTATTTTTCCACTGAATCCTTACTTTCATAAGTGTGTGAATTGGATAACACAAAACATCTGCCATTCATCATGTGTGGCTCCATAACTAATTTGCTGCTTGCTACCCAAAGACATCCTTAAATAAGAATTTTACTTACTTTCTTGATCAATTTTGCTAAAAGTAAAAGTGAAAAAGATAACTGCATCTTGAAGTGCCTTAAGAGAGTTAAAATGTATCAGTGTACGGTCATGTTAATTATTCCCATTTTCCTAGCTGAAATATAGGACTGTAGTTGTTTTTAATGTACTCATAAATGTCATTGCTTAAATGTTAAAGCAGCAATTCTCTTCAACTGTAAAGAAGATGGGAAAATGCATTTTTGTAAATCACTTGCAATTTAGTTAGATTAAACTCTCCTTTATTCATGTAGTTAACCACCATTTCAAGGATTTATTCTGGGACAAAGAGATGCATACTGAGAAAAAAAAAATAGAAGACAGTACAGGAAAGAAAGGAAACAAGCGACTAGAAAAATTCTGCCTGGTGGATTATGGTCTGTCAGATTCTTCTCCCTGTTTCTCTTCTTGGAGGCAGGCGGCTCTTACAGTTTTAGTTATGCAGCGTACTATCTATTGCCTCTAAACAGTATAGATTACACTTAGTTTTATCAGTGTTAGCATGATGTATCTGGCCTTAAAGTAAGCACCTTGAAGATGAATGCGTAATGGGGATATTTTAAACTACATAAACATAAACATTTCTGCAGTCAAAGTCAATGTTTGCTTTGAATTGGCAGTTATTTTCAGTTCCTTCTAAATGTACACATGCTCTAGAGAGTCCAGCAGAATCAGAATTATTAGGTTTAGTGCTGAATCATTCGGTGAAACACTATTGTATATACATGCACAGTCTACAGAGTAATATGGAAATTACCTGGATACCTTTAAACTCCAGAAGCAGAGTCAAATTTCACTATTCTGTTTGTGGTGCTATTGCTTCTAGACATCACCATTATTTAAATAAATGTATTGAAATCTAGTTCAAATCAACTTGTAGTGCTGTTCCATTTAGAATATTACCACTATTTGGACAAGGTAATTTAAATCTATTTTGGTATCTTTATACTACACAGCGGTCATAAAAATGACATAGTTTGAGACCTGTATTATACAGAGGGGAGCAATAAACACTAGAGCACTAGGTGTGGTGATGGAAAAATGGAAGGAGAATAATTTCGTCTTGACCTACAAAGTTTAATTAAAAAGACCATGTGAATGTCAATGCACATGGTTCAAAAATGTTTTCTCTGACATGATATGAAATCTTTCTCTTATGTACAGGTTATTTATTGTCCTTTCCACCCTTTCAAATACAATACTCTTTAAAGAACAGAACTATTTAAAACCAGGATCTTATTTTGATACAAAACATTGTTTAGTTTTGAAATGTCCCAACTTTTCTAATGTTTCAAGTTTTCAAGCATAATTATTCAATTAATTCATTAGTTTTTCACAAATAAATGATTGACGGAAACTAAAACCAAAATACAAAAATGGAAAATAAACCTGCATTTTTTGTAAATTATGTTAAAAGAAAGGAAAATTAAAAGATTGGTTTAGTTTATTATGGTCCTACCTACAGAATTCTGAATAACTGTACTTACATTTAGGGCTCACTCAAAACAAGAACTTGGTTATCTGGTAATTTATGTTACAGAAAAGTAGAAAGTGAGATTTTTTTTTTAAAGCATGAGGTATGTGAATTAATAGTACATAAGAAAGATCTCACAAGCATATTAGATCAAACACAGATATTTGAATACATAAGCAAATATAGCACATTTTCTATATTGGCTATTTTGGAATCAGGTTTAGTCAAAAAGTCTATAGCAGGCTTCAAACGATCTAGTGAATTCAGAAGGATTCATGAGGAGTTTTAAACCCAAGGAACTATGCAGCATCTGGTGAAAAAGATGTTTTGTTGGCAAATGCCAAACATTCTCAGCTGTTCATCCATATATTATTGTAATAATATTCTATTCGTTAATATGTCTGTAATTTCTTACCAAGACTTTTAAAAGACTTATTTAAGTAAAGCTTTCAAATGTGTGGCTACAAGAGATTGCTTTGCCATTTTTAGGCAGAGTAAGCCTGGTTTCTTTTTTCATGAGGGATTTTAGAAAATGCAAACATGAAACAGAAAAAAGAGACTGATATGTCCTCCTCTGTGTTAAAAAGAAATGGTAGCATTATACAAATTGTTTACATGACTTGTACCAGATTATATTCTTCATTTTCTGCCTTGTTGAACCACTTGTCAGATAAGAATCCTTTTAACAGAATGTTCTCTTTCTTCCTTAGCATGTATTGAACCTGCAACCAGGTTGCTCTCATTATAATGCCGTTCAGCTTAAAAAGGTGCTTTGAAAATGGTTTCTTCTGCAGTAAGTTCTGCATGTTTAGTGATGCACTAATACAGTGTGAAATACAACTGTTGTGATTTTGCTGACATTTTATATACTCTTTATATACTCTTAATTTCTATCTAAAGAAGGGATAAAAGTAGGACAAACTGTGAGACGCTTCAAGACATTGCTTCAATTAAAGTAAGCCACTTCCAAAGAAATGAACTGAGGACAAAGGCGAAAGTTAAGTATTTAGCATGTTATCATTAGATAACACAGTAGTGTTGTTGCTGCTAAATGTGATATTCCTACTGTTTTCAGTAAACATGTAGTCACTACATAGGTATTGTAAAATCCCATGTGTTACTTCTTTGGCTGGAAATCACTCTTATAACAAGGTTTTTGGTATCTGTTTCCTCTTTTATTAGGAGGGGAAGTACCCTGAAATGTGGGATTCTAAAGTGAAATTACACTCATTTGGAATTATCTCTTTAATTTGTAATATAATTTACAGTAAACCTTTTTAACCACCTTTTCAATGGCTAAATATAGCTCTTGTCCCACTACAGTTAGGAAACCAGCCAGAATTTAATTATAACTACTAGATTTCATCTTTTCACACTGTGCATTCAGAGTGTCCATTGATTTCAGACTGAGCCAGGCTCTCTGGACAATTTGAAGAGTAAAATCTATGTGTTTAGTTAAGAATAGCTTTCTTGGGTTAGATCAGCAGCAAAGGAATCAGTGAGAACTGCTTGAGGCTGGAGTTTGCAAGCAAGATCTACCATCACCTCCTATTGCCTATTACTAAAATATTTGTATATCTTGTGTATTACATAAACAGCATAGATAAGATACTAGGATTCAGAGTTAAGTTCCAGGATGCACAGACTTCTGATAGACATATTGGTACTGTGTGCAGTCAATGAGGAGTACTTGCTGCCAAGGAATGGGTAGGCATATTGGTCAAGGAGATGCAAGATAAAAGATGCTGTTGACCTTGAACTAATGAATGCTGTATGTCTTAATTCCTTATCCCTTTTCAGGAATTTGCCACGTGAAAACAGGATTAATTTCTGCTCAATTTCCCAGGTTCCCCCCTTGGAGACAGATATTCTTTCCTTCAAAGAACTGAGCAAGTGGACCTGCTTCTCCCCACCCCTTCTCCAACTATGACCAGACTAGGAAGAGGAAAAGGACATTTTCTTTTTTATGCATTACATTAACAGATAGAACATTAACCAAGGAAACAGACAATAGGGCTTCTGCTTCAAAAGGTCAAAAAACAATATACTACATTTGGTGACACAACTCTGTAAGCAGCAAACACCTAGTAGTTAGGCTACTAACTAACTATTTCTGATCATTCTTTTGGGAGCCTGGTTTTCTTTGGTTTTTACTGTAAAGAGAGACTATAAAAGCAAGTTTACCTTTGTAGCCTATCTGAAATAGAAGAAGCAGGTGATTAGCTAACATCATCACAGTTCACAGCTGAGAAGCTTCAGAGTATGAGCACAAATGTAGATTGTGGCTAAACTCATGGGCAATAACTTTCTTGGGCCACATTAACTGATCAATCTTGATCACCTGGCAAAATCCATAACATCAAAAAAATCAAGATTCAACTTTTCTTTAGAAACTTGAGGCACTTATATTTGTGGTTTACTTCTTCCAAAAATTTCCAAATTTGAGCTCAGGTTTTCAGCAGCCTATTATTTGCTACTCTGAGAGTAGTTCATATTGTTATTTACATTGACACTAGCAATATTACTTTTCATTTCTTTTTGGAAGCAGATTTGTGGTGTTTGCCATTATGCTAGATTTCAGAGCAAGCATGTTCAAGTATCACAAAACAGTGATGTGTTGATAGTTATGCTAGCAGCACAATTTACCATGCTGTAGAAATGAGGAAAATTGCCTACCAAGCAGAAAGAGGATTCTAACAAAGACTACCATAAACCAAATCAGTAAAGTTTTTTCACAACTAAAGAGAAGATCAGTAAACTAAAATGAGTTCTTGTATATTCCAGATGCCAGTATTAGAGGAATACGAACTGAAGGCCTGCTTGCTTTAAAAAAATTGAAGACAATTAGCAATTGCCAAACAGTACAAGGCACCATGATATTACTTGCACTTTAGGATGCTTTTTAATTAAGAAAGAAGAAAATTACAATTTGATTTCAGAAGAGAGAGTCAGGAAAGCATGGATGGATATCCAGTACAAATTTCAAACAGCAGCAACCGCAGAGAAAGTGGTCTGATGACAACTGGTGATTTACTGGAATCTTTGGAAGATGCTGAGGTTGGGATGTTGTCAATGAGTAACTGAGGGTTTACTTCTGTTTTGTTCTAAAAATGACTAAAAATACAGGGGTTTAGTATCTTTTATTCCAGGATTTTCAAATGCTATTTTGGAAGTGAGAAATACTTTCATTTTCCTCCCAAAATTTAAAGATTAAGTCACATAATTAGATATCAGTAGTAGTGATGTGTCATGAAATAATGGATTGTACTGGGTCTGGCTGAGGTTGAGTTGGTTTTCCCCGTGGCAGCCTGCTGTGTTTTGTGTTGGTGGCTGGAGGCCACACCAGTGTTTTGGTTGTTGCTGTGTGGTGCTTGCACAGCGTCGAGGCTGTCTCTCCAACTTTCTCCCCCACCCCATGGGTTGGGGGTGGACGGGATCTTGGGAGGGGGCGGCCAGGACAGCCGGCCCGGGCTGACCGGGGCTGTTCCATACCATGTGATATCTGCTCAGCAATAAAAGCTGGGAGAAAGGAGGAGGAGGGCTGTCATTCGTTGTTTGTGACATTTGTCTTCTGGAGTAGCCGCTGCACGTGTTGGGGCCCTGCTTCCCGGCAGGTGGCTGGGCGTCACCTGCNGGGCAGTTTTATATTAAGTGTGCTATAGCTATAGTACTTGTTTAGTAGCAAGCTCCTGTGCGGGTCCTGGCTGCACTACTTGTGTCTTTAATTTGTGGGAGAATGAAGGAACTTGGGAACATGCTACTACAAACAAT
>WAAD01028331.1:2773-25150 GCA_013389945.1 Fregata magnificens
CTGAGACCAGATTACCAAAGGCGTTGGTTACATTCAGTAACACCTTTTACCTACTAAATTGCATGGACAAGGCAGTGTTATACTATTTCGTGTGCCCAAAATGGGGGGAAAAAAGTTTTCAGTTTAAAACATTTTTTTAAAAAATTGGAAACACTAAGCATAAAACGTCTCATCTTTGGGATTCTAGACAAGAACAACATTGTCGCTTGGGCTTTCCCCCAGGTGCGGAAGGCTTATCATTACTAACATATACTCTTTTTCAAATTAATGTATTAAAACCAAAAATAACCTCAACCATGGCTCTTGCTTCTGCTCCAGAGCAGATCTGGAATGGTTGGTTGGTCTCTGAATAGATGATTACCGCCTCTGGTGGTTTAAGGCACAATGCAGAATATGGAGGAGTTGTTGCTGCCATTTGTGCATGAGAGGGGAAGTTAAAGTTAGGGCAAACCTCATGTATAAGTCTGCAGCATGGAAATGACAGTAGCTGCTACTATTTTTTTCTTTTTTTTTTTTTTTCCTTCAGCACTGAGACAATTTTTCTTGCTAAGTTAATGGTAAACTGAGCAAACTAAGCTTGGGAAATCCTATCCTAGCTTGTGCTTCAAAACGAAAAATTACTTAGTATTTAAAAATTGTTAAAATAGAATTAATACTGGAGCTTTATGATGGATGGATACAAGCATTTCAGGAAAGATGGGCTTAAAAGACAGAGGGATGAGGTTTCCCTTTGTGTGAAGGAGTGTTTCAGATACGTGGAGGTCTTTTCTGGGATGGATGACAGTGTGGATGAGAGCCTGTGGTTCAGAATTAGAGGTGAGACCAGAAACTGTGGCATTGTATTGGGACTTTGTTGTAGACCACCTGATCAGGGTGAAGAAGTGGGCAAAGCCTTCTTTAAACAGCCGATGAAGTTTCGGAATCAGAGACCCTGATTTTCATGGGGGACTTCAACTTCCCTGGCATCTGCTGGAAGGGCAACATGGTGGGTTGTAAGTGGTCCCAGAGATTTATGGAGGATGTCAGGGAAAATTTCTTGATACAGGTGCTGGAAGGGCCAGCCAGATTATTATCATAATTGGCTACAATGACTGTGAAATAGTGGAGCTCAAGGTCATGAGTATGTTGAGGGGAAAAAGTAACACCGTGCAGGCCTTCAACAGAGAGTAGTAAAGAAACTGGTAGGTGGGGAGCTCATGGGAGGCAGCTCTAAAAGACAAGGGAAAGCTGGCAGTACTTTAAGAACAACATCCTCCAAGCACAAGAACAGTCCATCTCAGTGCTTAGGAAAGCAGGTAAGACTTCTCAGGAGACTGACTTGGCTAAGCAGGGAGTTCATGATGGAGCTCCCATACAAAAAAGCAGTACACAGGAGGTGGAAGCACACATATGCTGCAAAGGAGGAATTTAGAAACATTGCTTGGGTGGATCTGGGTGGTGTCAGGAAAGCCAGAGCTCAGCTGGAGTTGAGACTTGCAAGGGCAGCAAGAAGGGCTTCTACTGATAACTTTGGTAGTGAAAGGCTGAACAAGGAGAGCATAGGCCCATTGCTGAGTGGGGCAGGCAATTTAGTGACAGCAGAGCCAGATAAAGTCTGAGGTGCTCAGTGCCTTCTTTGACTTGGTTTTCACCAGCAAAGTCTCCCAGGTCTCTATGCTTAGTGAAAGGGTTGAGGACAAAGATGAATTACCAGCAGTGGGTGAGGGCTGAGTTGGGAATTACTCAAGAGAACTCAGCGTGTACAGTTTAATGGGACCAGAGAGGCAGCATCCAAAGGTACTGAGTTCTTGCAGCAGGACAGCTCTTGATTGTCTTTGGAAAGTTGTGGAGACTTGATAAAAAGAGAATGGACCAGCATTTTTTTTAAATTAAAAGAAACAAGAAAAAAACTCCACTCCAACTGACTTTATGCACAATTGGAAAAATCCAAATGTGATTTCCATGCATTTCCCGTACATGCCTAAGCTGAATATGTGCTTTGATTTGATTTTTCTTTTCATGTGCTGGTAGACCTGGAAAGATGACATGATGAAGGTACAAATTTAGGTATGTATGTATGCACCTGTACAAGTGTCTACTGCAAACGCTACATTAGTAATAACAAAGAACTAAGAAATACAACTTAATTGCAAACATCTTGCTGACCTCTCCATTTATGGAGTCAGCAATATCTTAAAAGAAGCCATAAAGGTAGTACAGGTTGCCTTCCTGCTTTTTCACTTTGTTATCACTTGTATTCCAAGTGTCAAGGTTATGCTGTAGGAAGTCATTAAATAATACTGGTGTCTGCCCAATGCAGTATTATGCTATTTATAAATAGCTGTATTTTTATTCTCAAATTTTTCATGATTTCCAGACTTAACAGGCAAAAATATCACATTGAACTGGAAAAGGATTGGGGTACGAAGCTGAAAAGACTATTATTGACTTTTCAGAATCCGAAAAAATTTATAGCCTTTTACTGAATTTGGGTTCCATTTTACATTTAAGGTTGGGATTAAACAATACTGTCAAATTGTAAAATTATATAGATTAGTGCTACCATAGTGCTAAAATAGGACAAAAAATGAAGGCTAGATTATAACAAAAATTGCTACAATAATACTAGTTTACTGTCAAAAGCCAGAATAGCTGCATTTATAGTATTTAAAGGCTGCTTTTTATTCCAGATCCTTTTCATTACACTATTGTAGAAATTCTTTGGGAATATGTATTTACTTTTTTGCTTGGAGAAAATATGAAAAAAACATTTGGAACAATGACAGTTTCAATGCTAACCACTTTCATCAGCCTAGTTGTTAATAGAAAATACTGAGTGGGTTCACTTCCTTCAAGTGTTCTTTTCAGGGTAGTATTTTAGGGTTGTAGGACTGTTCAAATGCTAATGTTATAACCTTGGGTTAAAGAAACTGCTAATTCCCAATGTTTATGAAAAGCCAGCATTCAGCATAATGTAAAAGAGGATGCAGGGAGGATTCGCACAGAGTTAACTTTGGTCTAGAGAGATGAGCCCCCCGCTAGGCTTCCTTGGGAACCTAGGGAAGTCACTTCCTCCATTTATGCAGAGGTGACTAAGAGCACCTTAACTTTAGTCCTGCTCTGAATCACTCTGTGCACTCTGCCAATCTTAAATGAAAGTGGGGGGGATTAGCCTGCAAGGCTAAGATTAGTCTTTGTAACTTTTGTGGAAAGTAGCAGGGGAAAAAAAACCCTCATAAATTGGTAGTTTTCAAGTTTTTGAAGAATATAAAATGCATACATTGTAATGCACTCCTCTCAGGATTCAGCTGCTCAAAGCAGAGTCAGCTATAGCAGGTTGCTCCAAATCTTGTCCTGGGGGATTTTGAATATCTCTAAGGCTATTTGGAATATCCCCAGGGATGGGGACATGCAAGATTGGTTGAGAGGCGCCTTCAAGCCCCAACCATCCTGTGAGCCTGTAAACTTACTGCAGTCTGGAGACCCTCTGCCACCAGTGGAGGAAGGACCCTTTGGTCTCTCTCAAGCCTGCCACTGGGAGCTGGGGCTGTTAAAAGGGGGACCCCAATCTATGAGCCTGTGGATACAGATGGGCTCCTCATGTGGCTTACAGATTTGTCCAACGGTTGGGTGAGAAATGCTTGCTGTTTATGATTCCCTTAAATTACACTTGATTTAAACCAGATAAGTGAAATTGGTCTGTTCAGATGTTACAAGTAAATGCTTGCGTGACAACACAGTTGTTGCAAGTGTTTATGAAAGACCTAGCTAAAGAAATCAGAGAAACTGTTTCAATGTGCTTGCGTTTTTTTAACAGAAGTCACTTTTCATCATTGCACATGCTTACTGGTCATTTCCTGACAAACCGGTAGCTGCAGGTTTCAGCCTTTTCTTACACTTCTTCCCCCAGTGGAATAGCTGAGCTTTTATAGCTGCACCTCCTTGGAAATCTTCCAGCGTGTCCAGAGTGGCTTGTTTTCTCTAGTTGTCCTTTTGTTCTTCCTCAGCTAGGAGACAGTGTGGCAGTCTTCTTTAAAATGGGCATGTGAAGTATATAAATCTTTGTTCCATTAAGAGTCTTCTCCTGCACTTAGCTGGTTCGTAAATAACATTTTGCTTTCAAGAGATATAAAATTGATTTGTGGTGATTCATTCTAGATGCTTCTTCTCAAGTAAACTGCAACACATGTGTTGGAAAAATTCTAATCAATTTTCTAGTAAATAAAGTCATTGTGATAACTCAGACATACTGTTCTGTCTCCCTAAAATTAAATAGGGCTTTTGGATTAGGAAGTAATTTCCTGAAAGTTCTCCTATGTTAAGAGTGATATTTCATAGATAAACCAAGTGTGGGGGGGGTTTAACTGAAAAATAGGAGAATTACAATTTTCTCACAGGAGAAATATAAGATTAAAATAGAAAAACATCTCTTGAGGGAAATTCCCCAAGGTATTTCAGGTGTACAAGAATACACAGTGCTATGACTTATACTTCCCAATGTCAAACTGTTTGAAAAAAGAAATTGAATCCATCATCTTACACATCTCTGTTGTCTTCAGAGAATATTCTAAGATAGTCCACTAGATTTTGAAAGTAATTTTGCAAAACTGCCAGCACCTAATATTAGAAGTCTTGAGGAGACAGGAAGCTGTGTTCTGATCTGATAGTACTGTCCAAAGGTAGCAGTGTTTTAAGGCAGAATGCAAATGGAGTCGGGACAGTGTCTGGAGAATGTCTTAAGGACCTTATTTACATGCAGGTAACGATGCCTGTTACCTCTCAGAACTTGCATTGCGAGGTAGTTTGGCCTAAGTTTAAGGACTTCTGTAGTGGTATACATTACATTTATGATACATTGATACCGACTAAAATGTTAATATTTTATGTTCTTGTTTTGAGAATAATTTTGAAAAATTAATTTGCTGGTCTTTTTAAAAGTTTCATTTTAAGTGACCCATGAAAAATAAATGCTTTACTATCTTGTCATGGTTTCATGGGCTTCTGTTGCCTCACCAGTGATTAATAGAATAGATTAATATTCTGTGATTTTTGCTAGAATCAAGATTATTGAAAGATCTATTCTAAACACGTAAATGTTGAAGAACATAATGTTGATGCAAGTCGAAGTAAAACTGTACTACTTTGTTCAGAAAAGACATTAGCCATAGGATATGTTTGGCTGAAATATGTTGATTTTTCAAATGTGTGTCTTTGTTGTGGCAAATTAAATTATGTTAATATAATTATGGATTGGTGAGGGTCAAATCACAGTTTCTTGCTTGCTTCTGAATTACTTTTATAAAATGTAAATATTATCTATGAGTAGAGAACGCGATTGATTTAACTTTTTCTAGAAGAACTTAAGCATGCATTTATTTTTGGGCCCTATAGCCTCATACTTGTACACACAGAACACATAAGCCAATCACAGAACATGCAATATCATGTCTTAATATGCTACTTGATGTATCAGCATAAAACCCTGGTGTGATGTACTAGATATTGCTGGAGCAGCACTGCCTGAGTAAATGCAGCAACATGCTGATTCTCCATGGCACGTGCTCAGTATTGACTATCACTATCTCTACTCATGTTTGTTGATTTTTATAAACACTTATTCTTCCAGTTGCTTAAAAACTCCACGCTTGAGAAATTCTTGTAATTGTATAGGGTGAGGCAGTAAAATTATAGCTGAATGGTGTAACTCTCTGAAGGGTGTATTCTTATCTATTTTTCAAGAATCTTTTTGTGTACCTAGCAGAAGAGCTGTCAGAACTGCTCAGCTCCCATAAGGATACTCACCTCTCATCTGTGGCTAAGTGGACAGACAGTAAATCCCATGTTTTCTCCAGAAGCAATTCCCATGCATATTTTGAGGTAAAGGAAAAGATTGAGCCCTAGCATGAAGTCATTCCCATATCCAGGGGTGGAGATATTGCTTTCCTGTGAAGAGGTATCTCCTTCCTCCTCTATATTAAAGCAAATGGAACAGACATGGATTAAGACATTTTTGTCTTGCCCTTGTTAAGTGGTATTAGCAGATTTTTCCATGTACAAGAGATGTATTTTGCCCCATTTTAAACACATGTAATCATGGAGTCTGAATAATCAGTTTGTGTACATCCTTAACTTTAACACAAAGTGTTTTCAGTAACATTTATCTGTTATTGTATACTTAAGTGTAAAACAGTGCCTTTCCTATAGTTTTATAACACAGAATGTTTATAATATACATGTTCAAGAAGCAGAGGTAGTACCAGTGCTAAGAGAGATTTGACTTGTGCATTTGCAAATTTGCTGTTGCCTCAGAATGTAAAGTGAAATATTGAGGCCAGAATTTTTTAGTGGAGCAAGATAATGAGATTCTTAGTAATAAATGTAGCTGAGTGAAGCAAAACTACAGCTAAGTGAACTCAAATTTTCGTACTTCATTATATAAGCTAGTAGTAGTGAGTAGTAGAGATCAGAAAGGGTATTCTGTGTTCCATAAAGAGCACAGAATATTTAGGATTACTTGAGTTTTTTCTTTCCTTGACATTCATTGGAGTCTCAAATATTGAATCAACTAGTAACAGCTTATCTACGGAGACGATACATTAATTGGATATGAGAATTTTCCATGCTAGGAGTTGGATACTGAGCTATTGTCTGAGGAGGGTTTCCGCAATCAGACTGAACATTGATTTCACTACTGTTTTGTTTCAGAGAACAGTCTCAGAAAAAAACTTTTGAAATGCAAAAAAATATTTTAGAGAATGACAGTTTTATTTTGGAAAATTGCAATTTGGCTTGGTTTTGAGGAGCAGAGAACCAGATCCACAAAAGAGCTCAGATCTCCAAAAGGACTTTTAAGTAAAGATTTAAGTAACAAAGTCTAAATTTGATCTGTAAAGAACCTTTCAGATTTCCACAGGAATCTGAATTTTCACTGTTGAATTCCCTCATTGCTCAAAGCTCTACTTTTCTTCATATCCCTGATTCTGTCCACCTTCTCAGGGCTTAGCGATGTTGTGTCTGTTTGCTTTGCACCTAGTGCGTGCCAGTCCTTGTTTGAGACTTCAGATTGGGCCTGCATCATCTGACAGCTCTAGCATCTGTCTCCTAATCCAGGAAGCATACTCTTACCACCCCTACTATATGCCTGCTGAATTGGTCCATATACAAAATGTATTCCATGTTTTCCAGTCTCATTCTGTATTAGTTTGTGTAAATGACAGTTATGTACAACGGCTGATCAAAAGCTATGCGTGTTAGTTCATTGCACAGTCTACATATGCTGCTTGTCTGCAACGTCATACAATGTATACGAGATTGAGTTCTTACTGCTTTCTTCCCCCAAGGAAGGATATTCTATACATGGCTGACAAATTTGAGAATTTTTTTTTTTATTTTCTCTCTTTAAAACTTACATTTCTCTGTAAAATTTGGTTGAAACTGGATATCTAGTTCAAAATTACTAGTGGTGATGGCAAATGGAGAGACAGACAAACAGGGCATCTGAGATGGATTCTTCCTTTGTAAACTAGTTTAATGATCATCATGATCGATGAGGAGCTACTATTTTTTTTTATGTTGCCTCATATAAACTATTTGGTTGGTTTAGAGCGCTCGACCAAGAAATGGGAAACGTGCACTCAGCTTCAATTTTCTGTTCTGCCTGCTGGAGCACTTCCAAACACTACTGTTTTAGAGGTGTTCCACATCGTAGGGAAGTTACGGACTTTTTGACAAGCAGGTGCATTGTATTTAAAAATCTATGCACAGTAATCTTCAGTGTCTTTGTATCCCTTTTAGCTTTGGCTTAACTGCTTCACTAGTAGCTGCTTCCTAGAGAATGCCATTTAGATAGGATGAGGTCCTCCAAGAAACTTACACAATGTTCCTCCCTAAGGAGGAACAAAATGGTACTAGTGCAACTCCTCAAAGCACCTATTGTCTAGTCTCATTTTGGCATTGTTTCACTTCAAGTTGTTGCAATATATTATTTGTTAGGGATTCTTTTCAAGATAGGGAATATGTTACGTATAAATTCTTGATTGCTTAAATATGACAACATTAATTAGTTTAATGAAATAATACAAGTGAAAAAGGTTTTCAGATGATAATTTCTTAAATGTTATAGTATTTTGAACTGTTTGGAAAACTTTTTCTTCCATATATGTGTTGCTAAAGTCTTTATGTTCCTGTTCTTCAGAGAGCCACTGGTGCTATAAATACCGTGAATAGTCAAAATCCTACAGGATGTTTGATAGCATATCTTAAATAAGTCTTTGCAAGACTGTGACCCAAGAGCTTTTAAAACTTAATTTCCAAAATAATCGCATTCACTATATACATCAGGGACAGCAGCACATGGCAGAGGAGCTACATGGACTAGATTTCTTGAATGGTGCAGAATTGCTATCTGTGTGAGGCAACAGCTTTTAACTACTACATTTCTTTCAGTGTACTTAGCCGTTAATTTGAGAATAAAAATACAGCCTTTCGAAGGTTGCAGAAACATGTACAATTTTTCTTTTCCTTCATGTGAAATAGGAATGTAATGCTAATGGATAAATTTGGCTCATCTGTAAAATGGTGTATGCACACTGTCTAAACATAGGCATGTTACAGTCAGGAGAGGCTTTTGAGAGCAATTACAGTGTTCCTTTTCTGAAAAACCTTTCAGAGGCTTAATTAGCCAAAGCACTTAACAGTAGATACCAGAAGTCAAATGAGCTAAATGTACTCACCCTCTTAGCAGTGTTCCTTCATAGTGCTAGTAACTATTACTATTATTACTATAGTTAGAGTTAGTAAATATAACAATACTATAACTTAGTAGTAACAATATAATTAGTAAAATAGTCTGTTCAGTTTAGTTTAGACTGTTCAGTTTATAAGCTTCCTGAAACAAAAATATATAGGAACTGTATTTGACAGAAAAGCTATAGACAAGTCTTTCAGAATACCTCTGAACCTGAAATACGTATTTTCTCCTCAGTTCTGACATCCCTTTCTTTTCTGTTCTGTAAAATTGGTTGAGCAAAGGGTAGTGCTTGGACCTTTGTAGTATCTCAGCTGAATTTATATAAAGTTATCAGCCTTCAGATTAGTCCAGTGTATATGAAGGATAGGTTTCAGTAGCAGAAGAGGAACGCAAGTCCTCTCTAAGAGCTAGTAGCATGTGCTGCTTCTGCTGAACTAACCTTCTTCAATGCGGGGTAGATACAGTTTGATCACTTAACCCAATACATGACATGTTTCCCAGTTTTTCTGTTAGATGTTATGAATGATGATCAAAGGATATTTTTTTAAAACATGCAAATTATACACACACACACACACATATATATATATATTCTTATGTTTGTTTTGGGCAAACCCCAGGATTCTCAGCCTGGTGAAGTTTACTCTACATTGTAATACTTTCCAGCCAACAGATACAATATGAATATGCAAACTAATTTTTATTGGTTTTTACTCATAGTAGTACTGATTTTTATTTAAAGGCCTTAAAAGGCATTATTCACTATCTACAGGAGTCTTTCCAGGTGCTTTTATTTTAAATGGGATCAAGTGTTTTACAGGTTCATGTGTTGTGATGATTTGAAGTGAAAAATGGAGTAGATGTTTGTGTTATTCAGTACTTGGTTATGCACATGTCCTCAGGCATTCCAGAAAGGCTTCACTTTTTTATTGCTGTTCTCCAATCCAGCCTTTGTATGCTATTAATAGCGGGATATTGGGTTTGTTTTTTTGAAATCTGAAGTTTGGAAAAGGCATGTAAACTAGATCTATCTTGTCAAGTAACTCAGGTAGCCTACTGCACGTCTGCTCACATGCCCTTACTCTGTGACCTTAAAGCTTCTTCCTCATCATGTTACTAAAATTCAGGTGCTGCATCATTGGATGAACAGACCTGCACTAGTCATGTCATGTTGGCTACATTTTGGCCATATGCTAAATGCATTCCTGCTCACATGACAAGAGAAATCTCTTGATTTAAGAGAAAAACATGACCTATTATGAGCAGGCTTGGTGAGAATAGAGAGTACCAGAGGAATGCAAAGGCAGGCAGGCAGGCAGACATTAAGAAGTCATCACCTATGAATGTATAGTAAGCACAGATTAACACTTTCAAATGCAATTAGTGATTCTGGTTTTGGATAGGCTTCCCTTAAGACAATAACTTTTTTTTTAAAGGAGGCACAGAGAATTTACTTTCCTAAAATCATGTTCTTTGTGGATATTTGAACTTTGAAACGCAAAAGCTTTTGACAACCAAAATTACAGGGTCTCATTGTAAGCCTTACCCACATGCTAGTACAGTATTTTCATTTTAGCTCACAAAGATGAGCATCCACACTCATACTTTGGTCAGATAAAAGATTGTTTGACTTTCAGAATAACTAATCAACAAAAGTCACAGGAACAACTCTTCTGAAAATGTAATTGATATCTGGTACAAGGTATTTAAATATGAATCTTTGGCATTTAACGTGTGTTTTTTCATAGTGGGGTTCCTAATTGTGATGTATTTGCTACATGTGGTTTTGTATTGCATTTGGCCTGGTCACTGAGCTATTTACCAGATTTTTAATTAATCTTGTTTTGCATTGTGAAATTTCTCTGGATGTTTTTTTTTCTTTGTCTGATGCTCAGGGGAAAAAAAAATCCAAGAGAAAACACATAACGGATCTTGCTCATTTCCCTTTCTTTGCTTTTGTTTTACAGGAGACACATGAAATTGTGGCTATCAAGAAGTTCAAAGACAGTGAAGGTAACCTCTTCTGCTGCATAATCTTTCATGTCAATAACTACATTGTTAATATCTGTCCAGTTAAAATCAGAAGTCTCGTATATCAAGACATGATTTAAAAACTATAATGATTTATTAGCTCTGTGAATATTCAAGGCACTTGATCCTTCATACCTGCCTAGGGACTGTATTATACACTCCAACTAGATAACTACCTTTCTTTCTTGGTGCATCTATCTTAATATGGCTCAGCTTGTGGTGCCGTACACAGCAGGAAGATCTATTACTTGGAGACTGGATGGGACCAGAAAATGGCAAAAACTCCTCTTGCAGCAGCGGCTTGCAGAGTCTTTGGGCTTTATCACCCTTCATCTGTGGAGGGGATCTAAATGTTAGGGGGACTTGAAGGGGTAAATGGAAGAGACTGAGAGAAGTCACTGAGAAGTTCAGTGGTACAAAGAGGGATCAGGGAGCTCTCAGGGATCCGTGGGAGGATTTGAGGGAGCTGGGTGGCAAGGCAGCAGCTCTGCCCTCCCTTCAGCAGTCTCCACTCTCCACAGAAACTTGCGTTTTGCCACGGAAACTTGCGTTTTGCCCCCTCACAGCAGCCTCTGTGTACTCTCCAGTGTTGCTGAGTTTGCTGAGAAGGAAGGGGGAAGAGCCAACTTCTGCAAGGCTTACTGTTGCTGGCAAAGTGGATGGCAGAAGGCAGGACACATGGAAATTATTGCCAGTGCTGCACACGCTTATTGCTCACCCAGCAGTAATAAAACCAAGGATCTGTACAAAACAAGACTGGCTCTCTGACCTACATTTGTTGGGGGACAGTGAATCCCAGTATCCCATCATAGGCAAAACTGGTGATCAATCACAAGAGCAACTGTCTACCTTGCGTACATCGGAAGCTAGCGCCGATCCCTAATGGGCTAGCCCAAACAGAAGGAGAAGCCAAGTATGAAGCAATAAGAGTAGTCATCCTGGTCTGAGGTGATACAGCTATGATTTGCTGTATACTAAGGCTTTAGCTCTAAGCTAACAATGTAGTTTAAAGAAACAGCAGCCACTTTATTTTAGCAAACTTTTCTTTTTTGTTATTGTTACGGGATTGCTGGTGGCCGTGGAGGTGTGGTTGGTTATAAGGGCTGTAATTTTCAGTCAGTTAGGCACAGCAAAGTCAGATTTGTGTCTGTTGTTTTATGCAATGCAAACTCTTGCTTTGCAGCTGATTTTGCCAGATGCTTGAAAGGCATATTTGATGAATCTTTTAGCTCTGCTATTCAGAAATCTGTTTTAAATCCCTGTTAAAGAATGTAGGAGATCATTTAATTGTGGTGATCATCTTGACCAGGTCATTAAAGTACTTCAGAATTGCTTTTTGGAACTCGATATGGCTATTTAGCACAGAACCTAGGCAATGAATCTCAGTCTTAAGCCCTAAACGGGATTATTATATTATCCTGTCTACCAAAAAATGAAAAGAAAAAATTAACATTGCCATTAGGTCTGGTTTTCCAAGAGTATTACATGATATCAGTTTACATGACTGATGACTGCTTTTCAGAATTGTAGCTAGTTGTTTACAAGTTTCTGGAAATATGACAGAAGTTCTTTTGATGGATTTGATTCAGCCCATTTCACATCTGTCTCGTTAATATGGTAGTTCATTACAAATCTGAATATACTGTAATTGTTTCTATTGCCATTTTTGTTTCACTGAATTTTTGCTGTTTGACATGCATGCTAAATACACTGGAAAGAGAGTGTCTAGTTATAGATGAAATTATGTAATCAGGCTGATGCAAGCCAACACCGAGCACTCAGTTTTAAAATGAAATGATTTAGATTGCTTTAAATTATATATTTTTTAATCAAAACATTTGTGATGATAGTATTTTGTTTTCCTCTTCCCTCCTGCTACACTTCAATTTTTTTTTTCTCTCTCTCTTCTGATGATGATTATATGCGTTTGCATGACCTGTGTTTATTCTCTCTCCCCTGCAAACCTGGTTTTGCCTTTTGCTTGCTTGGAAAAACAATTTCTCTTCCTTGTTTCTTCTTCCTCTCTCTGACTGTCTTTGTGGTACATGACCTACAAATGTGGTTTGGCTTTGAAGTCATGCAATCATATCCCATTTAATATCTCTCTGTGGCTAACAGTTCTAAGAGATTAAGAACACTGCTTCTACATGTGCATGGGCAAATTTACTGAACTAATGTATTTCACTTTACTAAATAAAAAATAAAACCTAATATAGTCTGGTTTACTTGACATTTTGTTTGTAGTATCCTCTAAAACCCAGTCAGTTCAGGGCCCCTTGACGATAAGCAGTGTACAAAGCTTTAGTAAAACAATCCTCCTTTCTTGAACAACTTTCAGACAACTAAATTGACAGAACAACAGTTGAATTTCTTGACTCCTCAGAACCAGATTCAAGGCTTCGTTGAATCAATACTTGCTCTACTGCCCTCTGTGGCCACTACACTGGTCTGCATTGCTGAATTTCCATTAAAAGCCTTATGGGGAAACTTGCAGGACTTACAGATCAGTGCTTTGGTCTGGCTTTTGGAGAATAAAATTATTTTAGAATCAAATAGATTTCTTTGACATTGTTCAAACATGAGCTTTGCATTCCAGTGTTTCTGCTGCGGACGTATTAACCTTGCCAGTGCTTCATGGATGTGACCTATTTCTGGGGTGGAGGATGTGTCTGTACACATACATGCATATTTTTTGAAGCATAGTACTGCTCTTTGTAATGAAAAAGATAAAAGTACAAATTATTTGTTTCTTATGACTTTTTCTGCCACCGAGGCCCTAGATGGTAGTGACGGGAAGTCTGTGAGGGTTGCATAATGATAGCACAGTCCTTAGTTACCTCTCTTACAGTGCGGAAGTATCTAGGCAGCAGAGTCAGTCCACGCTGGATAATAAGCCTTTTTCTCTGTAATATCTAGAAACAGAGAATTTAATCAGGGGTTCAAAATAAAGATTTATAACACTTGTTACTTGGGGTTTTTGTTTTGTTTTTTAATAAATTTTACTCTGTCACTTTTACTTTGCACTCTAGAAAATGAAGAAGTCAAAGAAACCACTTTACGAGAGCTTAAAATGCTTCGCACTTTGAAACAGGAGAACATAGTGGAGCTGAAGGAAGCCTTCAGAAGAAGAGGAAAATTATACTTAGTTTTTGAATATGTGGAAAAAGTGAGTTGAGTTTGTGCTACCCTTGCCACAGTTAAATCATCAGCTTACTGGAAAAGTCTTTAGAATTACTTTAACTTTTAAAAATAAAGCTATTCTAATCTATAAAGAGGAACAGCACAAACTTTAATACATTCTGAATTCTTGTAATTAGACATTTATTGTGAGAAAGCAACACTGATAACTTTACTGTTGTTTTTATTACGTGTTGGTCTTTAAAAAAAAAAATGTTCTGTATATGAACACAAACACGTTCAAATTATGTAGACTGGAATACATATCATTTGAAGAAAAATTTCCATCCAAACTCTATAGTCCAGTTTAATTGTAAAGTTGATTAACTGTACTGTGTTATGATGTGTAATGAATCTTGATGCAGTCTTTCAAAACAAGATCATAGACTTTTGACCTTGGAATCTGTTTCAACTTTCTCCATCCTTCCCTGTTAAAAATAGGATTTGTTTGTATATTTCTGTAACAAGGCCACTATCAATAGTTGCTTAGAGGGGTTTGGCAAAGATCACCATCATTATTTCCAATCCTGACCTCATTTGAAACGATTCCAAAATTTCCTTGGATTGGCCTACTACTGCCAAGCATCCTGGTCTGTTTCCAGGGAGAAACAACCCAGAACAGATTGGTCTTTCGTTATTTTTGCAACCTTCATGATAAAGGTAGACCTTCTCTCTGTATTCTAACCATTTAGCATTTCTTCATGGAAATAATTAGGTGGTATTCAGATACACACAGTAAAAATAAATGCAAGCTCAAATATATGTATCTCTGTAGCTTTCATGAGCTATTGTTCCCTCGATTGAAATTTTCATTTAATATCCTGCCAGTGTGATGTTGCAGTCTAGCTGAGTGCTAGGCCTCTTCAGTCAATTCTCTCTTGTGTAAAGATTTCTAACCCTAAATACTGTGTCTCCTTTACCTCAGTTTACAATTTATTATGTTGTATAACTTTATTGCATAATGTGAGGTGACTTGTTCCACCCATGTTCCTTGTAACTGTTCCAGACACGTGGAATGTCTTTGATCACACACCAACTTAGAATATATATTTAATTTTGTATTATAGTTGACTTGGCTAAGCTCGCCGTAATAGAGGGTTGGAAGAGCAGTATAAGTAGAAGACATTTAATTGATAAGGAGTATACTTTAAAAATTGTTAATATTGGTAAAAACACCAGTCTGCAATATCTAACATTATTTGCATCGGAATAAAAGAATATAATGATAAAGGTAGACATCATGTATAGTCTGTGCCTAATGTCGTTTCTATATTAATGGTCACCTTTATTTTCAGTTAAACTTCGTAGTCCATGAATGCTTCTCATTTTCAGATATGTCAAATACTTTCCACAACAGCTTCTTTGAAGACCAGGATGATTTCTGTATTTTTGGATGAGGGAACAGTAGAAGGAATTAAATAAAATGTGGTATAGTAGGATAATTTTTATTTTAACTGGTGATGAGCACCTTTTGTCCTTTAGGGAATCTTAGCTCTGCAATACTCAAATCCAGATTACTTAAAATTACATTTAGTCTAATCTCCTTTATTCATCATCCCCTTAGTTAATGTCTTCATATGGAATTATGTCTCACTGTGCTGATGCTGCTATTTTGGTTCGTGTCTGTAACACTAACTTCCTGACTTACTTATCCAGATCCACAGGCTTCTGTGTGGACAAGAGTCTAACTAAAATCAATATGGTTCCTTAACAGAAAATTCCTTTTCTCAGATCTGAAGTATACTTCTATGGAAATTTATACTCAAGCGCATAAGTTCCAGTAGTTATTTACAGATTACAAAACTTAAACATGTTTTCAAATATTATCAAAGTCTCCATTTGTTTTGTCTTATATTTGTGTTCATTAAAATATCTTACAAGAGAAACCTCAAAATTTTACTATACAGCTAAAGAAAATGTTTGTCAAAGGCAAGGTAAATTTATTTTAAATGAAAAATATACGAATGCTCAAATCCATAATGAAATTAGTTGTCTAAGGCAATATAGCCAAAAAAACTTATTTCTATTTCAGTATTCAGTAAATAAGACCTTTCTGTCTTCAGGTGGGCTGCTGTTGCCCATTATTAATTCAGGATTCAGAGTACAAACTCCATTGTACTTCTAATTGTGCAAAATTGGAGACATTTGCTAACATAATGGGAATCTAAATGTCCTTTTTCAAAGAGGAAATTTACTAGTGTAAACAATCAGTTTATTTTCTTCCCTAGGTATATCCATAAAATAGTTGATATGGGCATAGTTACTGTCATGCAAATATGTCTAAGATCAATATAGCTGCTACATAGCTATAGGATATTCCCTACATTACTATTTATGCCCCTATTAGGCATTTTTATATGTTACTTCATTTGTACTAACAGGCTTGTGTTGCTTTAACTATACCCATTCACATACAGACATGGTTTGTGATTAATCATGGCCCTGCTATGTCAAAGCAGCAGAACTAGCTTAATAATGAAGAAAACAGTATGTTAAAGCACAGTCAGATATTTACAAAATGCTGTGCTCTACTAAACTTTTCATATAGCCACACTGACCTAGTGTTTCTGTTCAAGCAACTTTTTGTAACTAAATGGCTTTTTAGAAGTTTTAGCCTAAGTGGTTCGATGACAGTCTTTTAAGGACTTGTGGTATATTTGTGGTTCACCTTTAAGGATTGTTATCTTCACAAGTGCTTTCTCTAGAATGGAAACAGCTAGTAGTATGCTTGTGATTAAAATACACTCCTTGAATGTTAAGCTACTCATTTTGCATAGCCAGGCTCACTGGCCTAAGTATGTTGTTTCACAATGCTGAAAGTGTGTTCTCTTCTAGCAACTACAATATAACTCTTTTAAATAATGTGTCTTTTAAACATTTAGAATATGCTTGAATTGCTAGAAGAAATGCCAAATGGAGTTCCACCAGAAAAAGTGAAAAGCTATATCTACCAGCTAATTAAAGCAATTCATTGGTGCCATAAGAATGATATTGTTCATAGAGGTAAGTGTGTAGTTCTCCACATGGAAATAAGCCCCAGGTAGGAATTTGCTTTCTAAAAGGAAAGATGTTACAGCTTGACGTAAGTTACATTTAACATGAATATAAGCAATTGCTTTATATTGTGTCCAAAGAAGAGCAATGAAGCTGGTGAAGGGTCTAGAGAGCAAGTCTTATGAGGAGCAGCTGAGGGAACTGGGGTTGTTTAGCCTGGAGGAAAGGAGGCTCAGGGGAAACCTTATCGCTCTCTACAACTACCAGAAAGGAGGTTGTAGTGAGGTGGGTGTCGGTCTCTTCTCCCAAGTAACAAGTGATAGGACAAGAGGAAATGGCCTCAGGTTGTGCCAGGGGAGGTTTAGAATTGGATATTAAGAAAAATTTCTTCACTGAAAGGGTTATCAAGGATTGGAACAGGCTGCCCAGGGAAGTGGTTGAGTCACCATCCCTGGAGGTATTTAAAAGATGTGTAGATGTGATGCTTAGGGACACGGTTTAGTGGTGGACTTGGCAGTGTTAGGTTAATGGTTGGACTCAATTTTCAAGGTCTTTTCCAACCTAAAGAATTCTATGATTCTATATCAACAGAAAAAAAAAAAAACAATCTGTAAATTTGGCTGGGTCTTAAGTTTGCTGTGTGACTTCAGATTGTTTTAAAAGTAAGTTCATCTACATATAAAGCTTGCTGTCCACTGTCTTTGGGGTATGAATAAAGATTGTACCATATGCACAACAAAGTGAAACTGCAATACAAATGTTGCCAAAGGAAAAGGAATTACTTTAAACATTTCATGACGCTCAGTCATTTAACTTTTGAGTCTGATAATAGAATATTAGGAGAAAAATAACCCAGAACTTAAAGCTTGGTCCCCGGTGTTTTACTACTTAAGGCAGTTCCTCCCAGCTCCCATGCGTTCAGCTCTGTATATTTACTTTCTCCCCTAAACTTCAAGCACTTACAGTACATATCTTGATGTGTGACTTTATCTAGTTTTATGTATTTTATCCTGATTTAATAAAATTGTATTTTGCTTTGTGGCTTTGCAAGAGTAATATTTCCAATTAATGTTTCCAATAAATTAAAATTCTCATACAGTATGCTATTTATATTTGAGACTGATCAAACATAAACAAGAGTCTGAAAATATTTTGTAAAATATAATTTGAAAAATATACCATATATGGATACCATGATATCCATATAGGAATAAAAAAAGGGCTTAAAACTAGACAACACATTTTTTCTAAACAAATGGCAAGAGGTGATCAAGAAGATCATAACTGAAAATGTTGAGCACAACACACAACATTTTATTCGTTAACTGGCTAATTAAATGTTCTTTTTATTATTTTGCAATATGCAATATTCTGCATATTGGTTTGCTGCTCAGGAACATCTGTAAGCACCTTTTATCTTTCCATATTTTGTTGCGAAACACTTCAAAAGACTTCAAAAGGCAGAAAATTAATTCTGCATGTTCACAAACTGAACTGCTGGAAGCTGTTTCAGCAATTGCTCTTGTAATGCTTCGTTTATGATTCCATGAATATCTGTAAATATGTTATCATGAAATAATATTTGTTGACAAAGTTCAAAATTAAAAAGAGGTGTTAACAGCATTATTTTTTTCCTCTCTCACTCTGATACTCCAGATATCAAGCCAGAGAATCTCTTAATAAGCCACAATGATGTTCTGAAGCTGTGTGACTTTGGTAAGTTCAATAGATAGATACCTGCTTCTTACATTTTTAAAGAAAATCTCTTGCAGTGGAGTTTTGCCTTATTCTTATGAGAGTTCTACAGTATGTACTGTCTGAAACCCTTTTAGCGTCAGAATTGATTACTTCTTCAGGTTTGTGGCTAGTACTTTAATTTGAAAGACCTCTGGGCTTAATTTGCACACCCTGTGAAACACCTGTATTAACATGTCAACAGAAATGCTACATTTATCTCTTCCTATATTTGACAAGGTTTTTACTAGCAGTGTTACTGGCACTCAGCTGAGAACAGCACAGATGATAAGCTGATTAGGATGCTAGCAAAACTGTAGGTTTATCTGGCCTGTGTATTCAAAGAAAAGATAATTCTTCCTTGTTTAGTAGAGACGCAATAAACTTACACTTTTTATATACTTTTTGAACCACTGGCTTTCATGGACAGTTACGTGTGTAGTTATAGGTCAACTTTTATTGTTATGTTAATCAAGGAATCATGTGTCCACGTATGATTAATGGCTGAATGGCTGGAGGATAGAGTTGTACATGTAATGTTAACTTTGATGTTTCCTGACCTATCAATGCCTGTTTAATGTCAGCTTTAAGGCTTTGAAGAATCAGCACCCAAGCACAAGGTGAACTTTGCCCATGTGAGTAATCCCCAGAAGACAACAGGGCGGAGTGTACACTGTTCCAACAATCTGTATTTTTATTCTAAATGCTACATAAACCAGAATAAAATATTGTTCCCTCTAGAAAGCTTACAGTTTGGCTTGGTAAATAAAAACCAATTCCATAGTGCTACCCATGGGCACTTTTCAGTGAGAGCAGTTTGAAAGCTGTCATTTCAAACCTGTGCAATTTAAAATGAAAAGAAGAACTACTAAAAAAATAGATTGAAATAGTTTTTTAGGAACACAAAAAAGACGTTTGTCATTTGCAGTGCTGCTTCTTTCTTTTAATCCTAAAGGTATTTTTGCTTAAGCATTCAGAAACAATAACCATTCTAGGGAAAGCCTTAGAAGATTTGGTTCGTATGAGTTCTTTGAATTAAGGGCAATATATTCTGCAGCATAAGGAACTGCACAGCTCTGACAGAACAGCAGGGTACCATTGCGCGGTGCCTGCGGTGCCTTTGCCTTTTTGGTATCCGCAGGCCTCCTGTCTGCACTGCTGTGGCCTCCCTGCCCTGGCAGCTCTGTGCCCAGGCTGCCCTGGCAGCATTGCCCAGAGCTGGCGGGGCAAGATTTTTCCCTTACCCCACACTTATTTTCAGGGCCTTGCCCCTGCAAAGCAAACCCCACTGGGGTTGGCAGGGCCAGGGCTCTCCCAGGGGGTGAAGACTGGCGTGGCGTACGCCTTGCTCCCTCTCCACCCCTTCACTCCTTGTGCCAGCTTTGGGTGCTTAGGGGAGCCAATCGCTGCCTTGCGCAGAGCTTAACAACCAATCAGCAGGCAGTGCCTGCCCCTGACCCACGTGTGCTCCAATCGGGGCTAAAGGCATCACAAGCAGGAACAGTGGGCAGGGGCGTGAGTGGGTCCTGATGGGAACTGTTCACCTCCACCTCCTTCCCTGCCCACAGGGAAGAGTCTTCCCTGGCCCTTGCCCTCCCTCAGGGATTTTTGGGGGGGATGTCCCCCCTGAAAGTTGCATTCACCGCTAGCGTTGGCATATGCCATCAGCTAACAAATCTTTGTGCCTGTGGACTTGTGTCAACATCCTTTGTGCAGAAGTATTACAGGAAAATAAAAAGCCGGACAAATGGTGGACATTGTGTTCTGGATGACAGTTTTCTCACTAGGTATAGATGATGTGAATACTGTCAGCAGTGATGTTCTGGTCTGTTGGCTTGCTCGTGCTGTTTACTCCAGCCACATTCTCTTTCTGCTGTTGGAAAAGGCATGCAATCACAACGTACTCACGGTGCTCGGCACAACCTCAAGGAAGGCAAACTAAGTGATGGGAATTTCTGTTGTTCTTACTGTTCATGTGGGTTAGTTTGAATTTTTTGATCAATGTTTCAGATTTAGTTGAATTTAAAATTCCAAGCAACTTTTATAATTTGGGATCAATTTTAATTTTTTTTGCCTTATTGCTAATTGATGTTATTGCTAGTAGCTTAAGCTATTACTGTAAAATGTCTGTCAGAACGGTATTGGCCCCAAGCGTTTCCTGAGCATGTACAGATTAGGATATAAGAATTCACCTTTTAACATGATTTAGTGTATGCTGTCTGCCTGCCTAACTTAAATCATGTTTTGGAATACGGGTACTTGTCACATACAGTGTCACATTCCTCATGTGATAACAAATGCAAAGAAAAAGTCTGTGCACCCATCCCAATGCAGATATTGACGTAATTGGGTGTTTCCAAATAGCCCAGTGGACAAAACAGTTTGAATAGAAAAGTTCATAAATTTTTAACAAGATAGTTCTTCATAATCCTTGTGCCATGTGTTCTGTACATATCGTGCTAGATAAAAGTTAGATTGAATGTGGTGCTTGCCTGGACACATGTTGTGTGGGTGTCATTTCTGCCAATAGAAGTGGAAAAAGAGAACAGTACAAAATGTCGATTACGGCAGATGCATCTGACTGTTGGAAACAGTTAGGCTTTCTGACTAGTATGTTTGCTATTTCAACACCAGGGCTTCAAAATTACTTGTTTTAGGAATCTCTTAATCTCTGTATGATGCGTAAGCATAGAAGTCATGAAACACAGGACTGGAAAAGACCTCAAGAAATTCCTTAGTTCTTCCACCAACTCAAAGAAAGGATTAAGCATGTCTGTGTCATTCTTGACAGGTGTTTGCTTAGCTTGTTCTTAAAACTCTCAGTAACGGAGGTTCCCTAGTGTTCCTAGGCACCTATTTAAGTACTTATATGTCATTAACGTTAGAATGCTTTACTTTGTCTAACTTAAATTTGCCTTGTTTCTCTGTAAGAAACTGACAATCTTCTTTTTTTTTTCCTCACACCTGTTTTCTTGACATCTCTCCTACCTTGTTCTGAGTTGGTTAAAGTCCTTCCTTGAAATATCTTATTTTGCTTGTTTTCCTTCCTTGCATCATGATGCATTTGCAAACTCTATTGCTTTCATAGTTTCTCTCACCCAAATTGCCTTCTGTCTTCATGTTCTAATCTGTTCCTTCTCACTGTTTAGAGTTTGGTCTAATTTTCTCCCTAGTTACCTTCTCATATTTTTAGATCAAAAAATTCTTCCCAACACCTCAGCACAATTTGGAGGAAGGAACAATACGCGAACTCCACCACGACAAAAAAAAGTAGTTGTGCCCTTAGAAAGATATTATGCTTTCTTGAATTATTAATTCTGTCCATCATCTTTCAGCGTGGTGTCATAAGAGTCAGAGCAGCAGTGAATCCATAAAATGGTTTCTTACATCACCCAACAATATATAGATGACACTGAAGCCTACGATGATAATTTTCCTTTCTGTCATGCCACATTGAATCTGTGCTGCACCTAGTCTATAAAGTTGGGGGCTGATCCTTTTTTCAGACTATGTTAGCTGCTGATGATCTCTGGACATAGTAACTGCTGACTGTGACCAAGTTCCAATAGACTGGCCTGGAGGGAGGAGGGTACATGCTTGACTTGTTGATTCTTCTGGTGCACATGGGCTTATGGGCTGCCAGCCCTGTGCATTACATTAGCACATGAGTTTATTTGTATCACGTGACACCTTCCCCCCTGCCCCCCCCCCCC
>WAAD01028331.1:25159-45861 GCA_013389945.1 Fregata magnificens
AGCATCAGTAATGTTCATTAGACTTTATGGGAACAGATCAGAATTATTATTTTGGGACAACTTTGAAATATCTGTTTGTCATCATATATGGCTTTTAGTTTACTAACTCTTGAAGGTAGAGGTATCTTGCAAAAAGTAACAGCTGTAACCTCTGTCAGTAACAAACTTATCATTGTTTTCTCAAATCACTAGTCTAATAATAATAATCTGCATCCAAACCCTTGCTTCAGCTTGGAGTAAACTAGTGTTCCACAGGGGTGAGCAGGGCTGAGCTCCTTCACACTAAGCTGCCAAATGAGATATACTTTCAGAATACTAAAAGGAAAAAAAAAAAATTGAAAAAAAATTACAACCTTACAAGCATAGTCGTGTGGGAAAAGCAATTTTGGCAGCTTCTGCATCAGAACTTGGATATAAAGAAGAATTACTATTGCATTTAAGTAGCACATTTTGATTATGAAAATGAAATTATGCCTTACACCTCTGCAACGCTTTGGAATTTTTATTCTTTCTTCATCATTTGTGCAAAAATGGAAAGACTCGTGGTGATTTCACTGAAGTGAATTTTGGACCAAGTTTTAATGCCACATCCCAGTAAGAAAGCATTTTGAAAATGTTGTTTCTGCATTTCAGTCCCAAAAATTTGTCTCAGTTTGAGCTCTAGTATGGAGCTTACACATCTGGAGTCTTGCTGCTGAGATCTGTCTGTCCTGTCTCACCTTATTATTAATCATTTGTTTGAAAACAGTAAGACACTTGATACTTTTCTGAAAACAATGCCAGCATCTGCCCTAGAGTACTTCTACAGGAAGAATCCAGTAACATCATTACTGTGGTGCTCAGCTGACTTTTTATAAATGGAGGAGAATGAAAACAAAAATATAAATTATTCACACATCTGGGTTTTCCAGTATATGCACTCTTCTCACAGTCAGTGGTCTTAATTGTTATGCCTTAGGACAGAAGTTGAGTTTTGGTACAATTGCAAAAAAGTATACTTTTTTTTTTTAATTCTTAACAAAACGATGTGGAGGAGGAAGTTAATTGGGACTTGGTTTCTGATCCTAATTCACGAAGAACCTTGTTATGAATGTGATGCTAAAGCAGGTGGGAAGGTAGCACATGTGGAGTGAACCAAATGCAGATTTTGGCATACTCCTGCCTTTTGTAATTTTGGGGTCATGACTCTCTTCCTTGCCAAGTCAGGGAGGGAACGTCCTTAGATGAGAATAATACATAGTTTCTTGACCAGTTTAAAAAATTGAATGCGGTGAGACTGTAGTACTTAGGATCAATGACTCGAAGAGTCTACTCCTCATGCATATGTTATGTTTCTGATATTATGAGTCTTCTGCAAACAGCATCTCAGTGAAATTTAGCAGGAATAGTTCAATAGCTTGCATGGCATACTGACAGGTAACTTTTATCAATCTGTTTTGATTGTGGCAAAGCACCAAAAGTAACAGCAAAACCCCATAGACTTCTGAGGAGAGTACACAAGTAAAGTCATTAAAGCAGACCTGCTGACTTTCACTGTTGTATCAATAAAAGCTTGCATTTCAGTAGACAAGCAATTGCTGGAGACATCATTCTGCACTAGGAGTTGTAAACAATTTGCTTCTATATAAATAGGCGTGACCTGTTACTGCCGAAATCAGTGGTGATATACATAGTGTATTTAAAATAGGATATAATCTTTCACACTGTTTCTTTGACAGGCTTTGCTCGTAATCTCTCTGAAGGAAGCAATGCTAACTATACAGAATATGTGGCTACCAGATGGTACCGTTCACCTGAGCTCTTGCTTGGGTAAGTAAAGTTTGTGGAACTGCCATGATAAATCTTGATGGATTCTTTATTTTTTTTTTTTTTTTTCAAGCACCTTTTGTAAGATTTAGCCATGGAGAGCTGTGGTTGATTTAAAAGGAAGATTTCAAGAGGCTTCCAGTAAGTCAGCATAAATCATTGACTTGTTGACCTGTCTTGAGCTGAGCAGTGTTTAACTGATTAAAATATGAAGCTGAATTATAACAGATATACTTCAGATTCCTGCACCCCCATTCCCTTAGAAGAGGCTTCCACAGTAGGCCTGTAGCCTGAAATGTTTCATCAGCCTTGCGGTGGACATCACGTAGCAATGGCAGTGCAGCTTTCACCACGCTACACTTCTAGTGCTCTTCATCCTTTGGGTCAAAACTATGATTTGGTTTTCATTCCCAGTTACGTTTTACTAGCACTACTGAAGTGGCTCAGAAGGGTGGTGCTAGTTAGTCAGGAAGAGTTTATTGAAGGAGGCTGTATGAACCATTTTAATAAAGCACTGAGGAGTTAGTGTTGCATTGCTTGTGAAAGCAGCCTCATGAGCAGCCTCAGCCGGACAATTTAGTTTTAGTCTTTTATTAATCTGTAAAATGAGTGTTTCATTACATCACAAGGTTAAACAGATTTTCAGATACTATATGAACAAATTCACAGGACCCAAAAGGGCAAAGGAAGACACAAAAATAACTGGAGATCTACTATATGTGATCTTCCCATTACTATCAAGTTTAACAGTGCATTATTCTAAACTACATGATCACTCTCATAGAATGCAATTCCTGTATGTATAGTGTATATGTATTTATGTATACATATTCTAGAAACAAGGAATTATTAGCCACAGGATGAATCGAAAAAGTACTGGTCACTCATAAGATTCTTTAAGCAAAATGTTTCATGCTGCCACGCTGAACTAGACATTTCCTGAATACGTAAAGCATTAGTTAGTAATTATTCTGTCAATAAAGTCATCCCAGTATTCCCAGAGCTGTGCAAATCTTAATCAAATTGGTAGGCAGTTGTGTTGTTATATGTAGAATAGTATGTTAAAGTTGCCATTAAAAACCTCAAAGCTCAGTTTTTCATGTTTTGGAGAAAACCGATATTATTAAGCTTCCAGCAAAGTACGTGTGTGTATGTGTGGATGTAAAAGTATAAAAAAAGACTTGGAAAGAAAGCATCAGTTGTGGCCTTTTTAGTTACACAACATTTTACTCTTATTCTGTATTAGTAATGAGAATTTAGGAGGAAAGATATGAAAAGCTTGACAGATGTAGTATTAATCTGACATGCAGTTTTCAAAACTGTTTTGTTACCAAAGGAAGTTTAGCAGGAATCACATCTGTTTGTAATTGACTAAATTTGTTTGATTAGCTTGTAGAGAAAGGAGTGGGTATGTGTATTTAATGCATATGACTTCAACTTTGCTGGTGTATGTTTTTAATGCCAATTTTTTCTGGCACAAAGTGATGTCTGTTTCTTGGCAATCCTGTTCTATTTCCCAGACACTCATCTTACCCATTCCCCCTTCCCCTGCGTTTACCAAATCTTTATAAGCATCTAATATTCAAAAGTCTTCCCAGGATTATTAAATATAGACATTTTACCAAATACAGTTTTACTTTTTCAATTCTTAAAATGTGTCCCAGAGAGATTTCTGTTTTGCGATAAAGTTCAAGACTTGAATTTCAGGAGAAGAAAGAAATCGCTGCCTAATTGTTCACTGAACATCCAAAATCTACTCACTTTGGAGAGCCTCAGGTAACTGTTAGCGGAGTACTCTGTACCCTTTCACAAAATATTGCTAAAAGCCAGTAGATTTTAAGGCACACCAAATTACTAGATGAAAACGTGTTTTGGAGAATCTAATTTGTGCAGTAATAGACTCTAGTACTTCTGATTTGTGGTCTCTCTGTCCTATAGGAGTTATTTCATTTATCCAGCCACATCACTCTTGCATTGTTTGCCTGTTATGATCTGACAAGACTGATCCTGAGAGTCAGCAGAACAGGAGTCTTGAGCATGCCTTTTGAAACAAAAAAGTTGCAGTTTACTCTGCCACTGCCTTAAGAAATGGGCATTTTCTGACTTGTTTCTGTTTGACTACAGAGTAAATAGTGGAAACTTCTTAACTGTGATTCAGCTTCCTTTATTCTTGTGAGCAAGGAAAGGTAATGGTCCCTGCCTCAAAGGAATTTTAGCCCATTCTTCAGTTGTAATCCTAGCTTGTTCTCCAAGGCCCCAGCCTACAGCAACCTTTTCCCCATTTCACATTTCAGTTGAGAAACCTGCTGATCAAAAGAGTTGCAAATAAAGATGTGCTTATTTCTCTGTTGTAGTAAAAAGGTAGGTTTTTTTAGTTGCACTCTCACAAACTGTTTTGCTTACAGAGCCTCAGTTTTCTAGTACAGGCACAAAATACCTTAAGAGCAGATCTTTGGCTTTGTAATCTGTTCTTGTCTGTGTTGCCTTTTGCAGTGTGGAGAAAAACTAGTCCTTCCTTGGCACTCAGACCTGACCTAAGGGGTGGGTTGGACTAGCAGTATCACAGAAAGAACAAACATTGAGTCTCTTAGCACATCCACAAGTAGTCACTACGCAAGATTAGTAAGGGAGTTATGAACCCACAGAGCCATTGTAGTAGTAGTACTTCAGGAGTTTTGGCATGTTCTGCTTTACTGCTGGTGGTTCCTTGTCCGCAGTCTATTCCAATAGGGCAAACTTTGATTTTGTGATGATTGTTTGAAAGGACTGCAGTGTCTCATGGCAGTTTCTGAAACGGAAGCAGTTCTTGAAATTTTGGTGTGCTACTTCAGCTTTCCTAGCTACCGTAGACTCCTGCACTAGGCATCTCAGTGAGCCTGTAGTTTCATTCAGGCTATTGTCCAGCTAGAAACGCTTTCTCACCTTCACCTAACTAAATCACAAGGGTTACAGGGTCCTCTGGTCAAGTGCCCTCCCCATAAAGTGAAGTAACTAATCATGAGTAATCAACGGGGAAAAGTCAGATTTTTATTTTTTTTTTTCTTTAGTCTGAGGGTGTTCTGTCTCTAAACATCTTTAATCATCAGCATAAGGAAGGAGCGAAGGGAACAGATTTAGGATAGGATTTGTCACCTGCAATTCCTGGTGCTGTCTTATTCCAGAAATCGGCGAGCCAGCTGTAATCTTGAAACAGAGGTTGAGTTGTTGGATTACAAGTTTCCAAAAGAAGAGACTCATTGAAATGTTTCCAGTTCAGTCTTTGTTCTAGTCTTTATTCTTTTTAAATGCTTTTTCTTTGACATGAGAAGAATTCTCTGGTCATTCTGCTCAAAACCTAAACATCCAAAAGAGATTCTTGGAATAAGTTGGAGGCTACAAAAATTTTTTACAAATTTGAGCAAGAGCTCAGGTGTACAGAAAGAGCTGCTTCAGTCTATAGTAGGAACAATGAAAAGCCAAAAGTATGTAATGCGTTAGCTGTTGCACAATTAAGGTAGGGGGCTAAACAAGCTTGCCAGGGAACAGCACCTTAGAGTGAAAATCAGAAACTGTACAAAAAGATTCTGTGTTTCTTCAGTGTTCATGCCTTTAGACTGAATGTTGCAGTAGTCTACCACTCTTTCCTCTTCATACAAACTTTCATTCTCTGTATTCCGATTTTCTGCCCTACGTGTCTTGCAAATCATCCTCAAGCCCATAGTCTCTCCTGACTACAGCACCCACATTGCCTGTGCTTCCATTGAATGCACTTGTATGTAGTCTCAAGAAAAGCTGGTATAGCCCTTGCCGCTGTAACACTCACACTATTTAGTTTTGTTTCTGATTAAATCCCTCCACCTCTTCATTGCTGACGTAGCTTCTTTTGTCATTAGTGGTTTAAAATACCAGGTGCCATCCTCCCTACCACACAACATTGCCTGCATACATGGAGACCACCCATCAGAATTTCTCCCCAAAACCCCACCTGTGGCTTTGCTTATTTTACTTATTTTATGATGCTTTCATTGCTTCCTCACCTGTTGTGTTTGTTTGTTTTTTGGGGGTTTTTTTTTGGTTTTGTTTTGGTTTTTTTTAAGGAATAGTTTTCAGGGGCATTCTGTTTTCTCTCTAATTAAAATTTCACTGCATGAATGATGAAACAAAGATTTCTTATAATTTCTGTTCTCCCAGCGGCCAGACCCAGTATGTCTATCCACCTATTAAGCACAATGGAAAAAGAAATGTAATGCAGAAATAGAGCAGAGTCATTAACCCCTGGAGAGAAGGGAAGCTAGTGCTAGTTTAACTTGGAATGGTAACTTCTTTGCAGTCAAAAAAATGATTCTTTTATGTAAGATTTTTCACAAAGGTAACCAGATCCCTGGGGGTACTTGAGAATTCCTCTCCTGCCTTTTCAAGCAGCGATACATCAGGCAATCCAGGGCAGAAACAGAGGACTTGGTATTTGAGGTGGTTTCTTTAATATCAAAGCTTATTTTCCTGTGTTGTAAGGAAGCAGGCCATGGGAAAATGGCCGATAAATTGGAACAGTGTCAATGGGTGAAAAACATTGTACGTTCACTTTACAGAGCCCCTTATGGAAAGGCTGTGGATATGTGGTCTGTAGGCTGTATCCTGGGAGAGCTGAGTGACGGGCAGCCCTTGTTTCCTGGCGAGAGCGAGATTGACCAGCTCTTTACCATTCAGAAGGTGCTAGGCCCGCTGCCAGCCGAGCAGATGAAGCTCTTCTACAGCAATCCACGCTTCCATGGCTTGCGGGTAAGAGAAAGCTTTGTTCTTTTTTTTTTTTTTTTAAATGTAGTCACACAGTATTTACACTATTGTCATTGTTGCTGTGAAGGTTCTTTTAACTTACATTGTGCTTTATCTATTACACGTGTTTCTATGTAAGTATAGGATACTTAGATTATAAGGCATTCATAATTCAAAATACAATTCTGATTACACCAGTGTTGAGTTGTATAAATATGTTTGTTTTACTGTTAAAAGTTGATTAAAAACTTTCTTTCATTTCTTTGACTTTTTTGGCATGCAAGTTAGCATTTATAACCCAGCTTAGCATTACCCTGCCGGGTTTGCACTGTGAAGTTTAGTGGCATAGCTCTGTCAGTTCGGGGTGTGGAAAATTCTTGCCTCCTGTCTTCAGGCTACTATGTTGGAAGAATCTGGGCTGTAGATGCTGCTGTCATGGCAGAAGAGCTTTTTGCCTTTTGACTTATATTGCTGGGGAGTTGATGTAAGCCATGTAAGTAGAAAAGCTCTTCCTACTGACAGCATTGTTCCCCTTTCAGGGGTTTGCCAATATGATGTAATGACAGACTCACTAGTGTGGAGAAGCTGCTCAAGTTGGGACGTGCAATATGGCAAAATCCCAGAAGCAATATATAAGTAGTAGCTCTGTTATCTTAAACAATACCTGATCAGTGACTGTACTCATGTTTTCTTGTAACTCAGTTTTGGTTGTCATTTTTTATTAATGAATGTTGCTTAGAAAGGTGAATTTATGATCTTGATAAAATGGTCTGAAATGGTTAGTGTAAAATCCTATAAAAAGACATACCAAGGCTTTAGGAGACCTGATCTCTGCTAAAGACTTGAGATTTGAGTCTTACTCTGTGAAAGAAAACTTAGAGAATGAGAAGGGGAAAGAGGGGGGACCTAGTTGTCTTAAAACGTATTAAAGGTTGCCATAAATGGGGTTTAGCTGATGATGATAAGAAAATAAATAGTTGGCTTAAGGTGTTAGGGTAATTATTTTAGCTACAAGGATAGCTAATTCCTAAGAGTTTTTGTTGAAGTTTGTAGACCGTCCATCGGTGGAGGGTTTAAAAAAAGATTAGACAAGCATTTCTTGCAAGGTCCTGTGTGTATTTGATCCTGTTTAGAACAGATGGGATTTTCTATTTAAAAAAATGTATACCCCTTATCGGGAAAGTAGTGCTTTAAAAGTTGTAAGCAAAATAAATTACTGCCTCTTCAACATTATTTTACAGCAGTTCTAGTTGTGCAGTATAATCTTATTTGGATAAATGCTCTGTAGTGTCTTAGGATGAAAATGAAGTATCTTTATTTTCTAGCTTTAAAATACAGTAATTCAAGAAGACAGCATGGACCTAATGTGATTAGCACGGGGTTGAGAATTATAAGTCTCTGTTCGCATCCTGGATCAATGGTTTATTACTTGGCCCCAGACATGTTGCTGCCTTTTTAGCCCTATCTGTAAATTCAGGATACTAATGATGACGACAGTGACGTATGCCTTCCAATAGAGAGCAGTTTTTGAATACTAAAGGAAAGTCTGAATAATGGCTTAAAAATGAAAAATACTACAAAAAATGTTGGTTTGGAATGTGATATTCATTAGTTATTTCATGGGAAAAATTTATTCCATGCTATAAGACAACCAAAAAAGTACATTCTTCTGAATGTAGCATAGTCCTTAATAGCAGAAGATTTTCTGTTGCATAGCGGATAGAAGGTATGCTGTGATCAGGCAAATTATTATTTACAAGCTGGATCTGGCACTGGGTGTTCATAAGATAGAAACTAGCCGTGATGTGGAATTGTTTATCCATATGTTCAGGCTTTGTGAATTTATACATTACCGTAACTGTGAGTACTACCATATTGTAGCACAGGATTTTAAAAATTATAATACACACACTCCAGCACCACATGCACATGTATACAGATGCACGTTTGCAAACTTTCTGTCTTTTCTTCCTGCTCATTTCCTCCATGCATATATATGTATACACATAGTTTTCCTCACTCCTGAGGTTTAGGAGTATTTAGTGATCTTTTTTCAGTCCTTTTGAGGAAAACATCAATGGTAAGTTGAAGGCCCAAGGAAATAAAATAATATGGGATCAGAAAGTACCAACAGGATCATGCCTATGGAAAATGTGAGTGGTAATGTAGGGCTATAAATATTGGTCTACAAATAAGTTATAAATAAGCTGGACATCTGAACAATCACAGTGAGCAGCCATCTCGTATTACTGCTTTGCATGGCTTCAGCACATTTTCATGTTTCCCTGATCATTCCAGGTATAAAATCTTCTTTATGATGGTCATTCTATATGAAGACAAGAATATTTTGCCATTTGGTTCATGTTAAAAGTGGAGGCAGCATGGAAGCCTTGGTTCACCTAAGTTACTACCTAAGATCAACATAGCAGACTTGGACTTGAAAAAATTCTTGATCATTAGTAAACCACTTCAAATGAAAGCAAAGTAAAAAGAAAAATACAGACACTATTTAGGAACAAACACATTCAAATAAATGTTCTTTCATTTTCCTTCAAAGCTCACGTAATGTAATTTATGAAAAGTAATGCCAATACAAATGATGGGCAGCAATTCATAGTTGTCTAACACTTATATGTATACAGTGCACGTGCAATGCATTTTGCTTCCAAATAAAATCCATTTTTGGAAATGGGTGTTTGTACTGGGTTGCTCTTTAAAGCATGGGTTTGAAGCTAGTATTTAATCTGAGGGAGGTGAATGTGTAAATATATGCAACTAACTGTAACAATCCCTAGATGTGAGAGCTGAAAAATGCACAAGTGAAAGTAAAGGAATAAAAGTCTTTAAGACTTCCTGCTCATTGACATTTTAGATCGTGTAGTTCTCTCATGTTTTTATACTATAGCAAACTTCCACATAAAATGTTCATTTATCTTCATGTTTGTTGATTTTTTTTGTTGCTGTTGTCTGTTTTAATCCCAACTTGAATTTTGTTGTTTTCTTATATTTTCAGTGATTTTTTAACTATAACTCAGTATTTTATGTGGGTATATTTTATGTGGGTATATTTTATGTATGACTTCAGCCCATTTGGACATACAGCGATGGCTTTTATGTACCAGTAGACGAGAACAATGCATTCTTCCTATTGTCAGTATTCTTGCTTTGATGTGTTAGCCTAAGGGGACTTTTTAGAAAATATGTAGGATGTGGATGGGATCAAGCCAGGCTGCAGTTGAAACCCTTGCATAGTATTAGGCAAATTCCACAACTCTGGGAACTGCTAACAAAGTTTCTGGATCTCAGTTGCATAATTTTGGATAAACTGATTAATGCCAAGAGGCTGGCTGATTGTTGGTTTGGTTTGGTTTGGTTTTTTCCAGAGGCTTCTCTGGTATTCAAATGCGTAATTTTTTCTAAAATCGGCGTAAGTGGGATCCGTGAGGGTTTTTTATGCCTTTGTCAGAAATCCAGCCTTAATTTCTAATTCTGAAAACACTGGCATGTATGTTTAGTTTTTAAATTTGAATTTACCTCACTGAAATCAGTTTATCTATTTGTTTGCTGTCAGTTCAACACGTGCCATGGTCTGGAAATGGATCTCTGTTGTCTGTTTCTTTTCATCTCATTATACTTGACATTACATTATAGCAATGAAATATTGAGCAACTTTTCTTTAATTTGATAAAAATAAAAGATTCTGTCTTCATTTTATTTGACTCTTGCCTTGTTTACAAAGCAAGCAAAAAAAAAAAAAACTGCAAACAATTCTGTGCTTTATTTTTTCTCTCTTCAAATCATCCCTGCCTGTCCTGTTCTTCTTTCCAGACAGGGCTAGTTTCAAATACTGCCTTCATCCGGTTTTGTCCAGACTCTAGTTGACAAAAGATGCCCTCCAGCAATGTGCACTACTTCTCATGGTGTTGCCAGTTCTTACTGCAGCATGACCACAGGAGTAATCCTGAACCTTAAACCCCTGGGTTTTTGATGTTTTTCACTAAAAACATTTTGGAATTGTCTGTTAATCTTTGGTATTTAATTAGTACTGTATTTGCACTCTCAAATTCTCTTAAAGCTATTTTTAATCCTTTTTTAAAATATATATTACTCATGTTATTTCTGAATCTATTTTAAACCTCACACCTCTTGTCAATCATAATGCCACAAACACATTTATAAATCCAAGTTGATTATTTCTTATTTGAGAGAGGTTCCTTGACTGCCCTACTAATCAAGAATACTTTCTTTGGTTGACTAGATGCATATCATACATCAACAGTTATTTGTTTCGTTATGATCTTTTGTAATGTTTCATAAACCATTAACTTTTTCAGTACATATGATTCCCACTAATTACATGCCTTTATTCTCTCTGTAGTTTCTATTTTTTGAAACATTCTATTCATGTATACCTTATTTACATTCTCAGTATATTTATACTATATTATTTTTACAGTTTCCAGCAGTCAATCATCCACAGTCTTTAGAGAGAAGATACTTGGGAATTTTAAGTGGTGTATTGCTTGACCTTATGAAGGTAGGAAAATGTATTTTATTTTCTGTCTGTAATATGTAGGGAAAGATATAAGTGACTTTTTATCTTTGTTTCCTAATATAAAACATCTTAAAGGTACTTGTGAACTTCCTTTTGAGATATTGTGATATCACCATGGTTTTGTAGCAAGGCTTGATATTTGCTAGGAATGGGGAAAATACCCCTTGCAAATGCCAGGAGAGTCTGTTCAAATTTGACTGATTTGATAAAGAATACATAGTCCAGACAAAAGAATCACCATCATTGGCAGCAATATGCAATCACACTGACATACATTGATGCACACGTTACCTTAGTAATGCTGGAGTATGAGCTCTCAAACCATAAGAAATTTAGATAAATCCACAGAGTATTAACCTAACCTGAGTTGTTGTTCATTTGTTGTTGGATAAGCATGAGGATGTGGACAGTTGTCAAAGACAAAGTTGACGCACAGTAGGTTTTTTTTTCTTTACCTGAGCACTTAATCTGCTTGCTATCACTCACCTCTACACAGCGTGTATGTTAAGTTACTCTTCAGTCCTGTTTTGGAACAAGTCAGCTAGTTACCCAGGGCCAAACTAGGTTATGGTCCTGAGATAGTTTCTTGCAGGGGATCAGGAGAAGCTGGCTCCCTCAGAATGGCCAAACACTAAAGCATTGTGCTATGCATTTGTGCCATATTCCTGGGTATGCAACGCATATTATTGTCCTTATTATTGTACTATAAAAACATTACCTTGGTAAGCTCCCGTTATTTCATCCGCAGTAAGCTGGGGGGGGAAGTCATAGTGTCAAAAATTAGGTTTAGAATCACAGGGGTACCACCTAAGAATTAAAGGTGATCTGGGACAAATATGAAGTGTGGATGTGGCTAATCAACTCTAAACAAATTGTGTGGTCTCAAGCCCATCTGTGCCAGTTGTCTTGGAAACCAGAGGTTGTCTACTTTGGGGTATACTTGGGTGTTCCCTTGCTTTTAGCAGTATTGATGTAGCCAAGCAGAAATCCACCAAATTTGCTCTATTCTTTTTCTTTAACACAACTGGTTCAAATCACTTTCATTTAATCTCCCTGCTTTATGGTTTCACAGAGTCCGCAAAATTAGGTACCTCAGTGCATATACTTGCTTGGTTTTGGTATTATATGTTCTCCTCTATTTTCTAATTCACGGAAACTTTTTTCTGGCATCATAGTTAGCTGTAGCTCAAGCTGTAGTAGCATATATTGCAGAACAGCAATTTCAAGATCATTCTTCAGACCATTGTTACATGAGCTGGGGTGGGGTTTATTTTAATTTTATCCTAATTTTTATGTTATATCACAATGTCTTTTGGATTCATTTGGTGGGATTTAAAAGTTACAAAGTTGTGAAATGAAGCAGTTGAATTTTAGGGAAACACAGGTTTCCAAATAATTCCATTCCACTTCAAAAAATTCTTTTCAACTTTTCTGTCTGTATTTTTCCCTACGAGGTAAGAAAGATCAGGGATTCTGTAGAAGGGATATTTTGTGTTTGACGTACATTACTTAATTCAGGAGTTGGAACATTGTTAAAGAATGAGCAAAAGACTACAAGAAGAGAACAGAAGAGACTTGTGGTTAAGTTGCATGCTACAAGTGCTGCACATATTTTGCTGTATGCCTGTCTCTTCTCCAGACGCTGGACAGTCTGGCACATGTCCATGCTTGGTGTGTTCCTCATTATCTGCGTTCTCAGGGACCTCAGGTCTGATTATTAGATGACTGAATAACGCACACTTCAACTTATGTTGGCTAAAGTAATGAGTTCTTGATATATCTCTGTTTAGAGAGCATTTCTGGACTAGGTTAATGAAGAGCCATCCATTTGGCCCCATTGTTTTGTCGCTCCTCTCCTCCCCTCTCCTTCACAAATCATGCTGTTTTGCAAACATGCATTTGGGAGTTGGGAGCTGGTTTTGCATGTGATGGCTTGGGTAAAAAAGATGAGTATGGCAGTCATCTTCATATCATCTGTCATTCAGTTGTCTTCCCCCATTCAGCAGCAGACATGCATTTTCTCTGAGCTTCCATTTACTACTAGAATACTTGTAGAACCCCTTCTTTTAACCCTTGATGTTCTTCACTTGCCTTAGCTCCAGCTAGACTTTGGCCTTCTGAAGTGGCCTATCCTTTGTGCTAACACAGTGCTTTTATAGTCCTCCTTTGTATCCTGTCCTTGACTCTAGTTCTTATACTCTCCCATTTTGTGATTTTGTTCATTAAGAAACTCCCTGCTTAGCCAACCTGACCTTATGCAAAATTGTGATGTTCTGTACAATAAGGTGCTTTGTTCCTGAACTCTCAAGAAATTTTCTTTAAAAATCAAGTGGCTCTCCTGGACACCTTTCCTCCGATGGCAGTTTTTTAGGAGATTCTGCCCAGTAATTTCCTATAGAAGCTGAATTTCGATCTGCTCGAAGGTAGGAAGGCTCTGCAGAGGGATCTGGACAGGCTGGATCGATGGGCCAAGGTCAATTGTATGAGGTTTAACAAGGCCAAGTGCCGGGTCCTGCACTTTTGTCACAAAAACCCCATGCAACGCTAGAGGCTTGGGGAAGAGTGGCTGGAAAGCTGCCCAGCGGAAAAGGACCTGGGGGTGCTAGTTGACAGCCAGCTGAACATGAACCAGCAGTGTGCCCAGATGGCCAAGAAGGCCAACAGCATCCTGGCTTGTATCAGGAACTAGGGAAGTGATCGTGCCCCTGTACTCGGCACTGGTGAGGTCGCACCTCGAATACTGTGTTCAGTTTTGGGCCTCTCAGTACAAGAAAGACATTGAGGTGCTGGAGCATGTCCAAAGGGCAACGAAGCTGGTGAAGGGTCTGGAGGACAAGTCTTATGAGGAGCATCTGAGGGAACTGGGATTGTTTAGTCTGGAGAAGAGGAGGCTGAGGGGAGACCTTATCGCTCTGCAGCTACCTGAAAGGAGGTTGTAGTGAAGTGGGTGTTGGTTTCTTCTCCCAAGTAACCAGCAATAGGTCGAGAGGAAACGGCCTCAAGTTGTGCCAGGGGAGGTTTAGATTGGATATTAGAAAAAATTTCTTTACTGAAAGAGTGGTCAAGCATTGGAACAGGCTGCCCAGGTACGTGGTGAAGTCACCATCCCTGGAGGTGTTCAAAAAACATGTAGACGTGGCACTTTGGGACATGGTTTAGGAGGCATGGTGGTGTTGGGTTGATGGTTGGACTTGATGATCTTAGAGGTCTTTTCCAACCTTAATGATTCTATGATTCTAAGTTTGCTCTTTTGAAGTCCTGGTTCCTATCCCTCATGTTTATCTTCCCACCCTTCTTTTGAATCGTAACTGTAATCATCTCATGGTCGCTACAGCTCAGACTGTCTTTTCTGATCCGATTTGTCCCCAGTACTTTACTGTAGGTGAGAAGCAGGCCAAGTAGAGTGAAGTCCTACCCTTGGCTGATTTGCCTCTCCAGCAGCTGCACTAGGAAATTACCACCAACGTAGTCTAGAAATCTCCTGGATCATCTACACAGGCTGGATATCTGGATAGTTGAAGTCTGCCATGAGGATGAGGACCTGTGATCAGGAGACTTCTGCTTCTTGTTGTAGAGAGTTGTCTTCATCTTCCTTATGCTCTTCAATTGCATAGTTGGTAGCAAACCCCCACCGTAACATCACAAATGTTGCTTTCCCTTCTAATCCTGACCCAGAGACTGTCAATGGATGTACCTTCTGTTTCATGCTGGCATTTGATACCATCCAGGAACTCAATCATATGGAGTGCCACTCTTCTCCCTCCCCACTCCTTTCCTTCTGAAGCCAGCTGTACCCATCAGTGACCATGCCTCAACCATAAGCCCTCTCCCACCGCTACTCTGTGATTCCAGGCATGTTCACAGCCTTGTGATTCCCTATGGACTTTCAGTTGTCATTGCTTGTGGTCCAGGCTCTGCAAGTTAGCGTACAGGCACTTGAGGGAAGCCTCTGAAGATCCTCTCTTCTGAGGAGGAATGTGGAAATCACATGTGGCCTTCTCATATTTGTTTGGGCCATTTGAACCACTGTAGTGATGAGCACCAGGAAAAAGGGGAAGGAAAAAGTTAATCACAGTTTTTCACTTAAGAAAGGAAGATAGTGCATACTATATGACCAAACTGCACAGGAATGTAGTTTGCCACTTGCTTTGTTTCTTGAGCATTTTCCATTTTGAAGTGCAGGGATCCTGTGAAGGGAAAACCAGTTTGTGGTCAAGTGGCTGAATACTATGTTAATGCATATACAGATATGCGTTGTGTGTGTATACACATGCATATATACACATGAAGTTGTATTCAACCTCTATAACCCTTAAAAGATAGCTATTCTTTTTACTTAATAGCCGTTCAAACTTTTATCCTTGCTGACAGTCATGCATGTTGAAATATTTCAAGATAAGTTTTGTATTGCCCTGTTCCTGCAAGAAACCTTTCAAACTTATCGAAATACCCAACCTACTGGTTTTCAATTTTGTGATTAAATATTTTCTACATGTCAAAAAGTGTCTTTGTTTAGAGTCACGGCAGATGTAACAATTATAAGGCAAATGTTATTCTGAGTGCGTTGTAAACAGTTTAGGTGGCTCTTTAAAAATATGGGTGGACTTGAACCCTAGAAGTAAATTTTTGTATTTTAAGCACACACATATAACTGTGTGTATATATATTCATTAAATACATATAGCAAGTATATAAGTTTCATAATAAGCAAGGCTGATGTCTTCAATCTCTCAAGTAGAACATAGGTTTTCTAAGTATTTATTTTGTATCATGTAGTTTAATGCAACATGAAATTATTCTAGCAGTTACATCTAATCACAGAAACTCTGGAGATTAAAAAACTATCCCAATAATGTTCTTTATTTTGTTATTTTTTTTGCTGATGCAAATACAGATACTAACATTTAAACTTTGGAATTTGTTTTCCAAAGAACTTACTGAAGTTAGATCCAGCAGACAGATATTTGACAGAACAATGTTTGAACCATCCTTCGTTTCAAACCCAAAGACTCTTGGATCGCTGTGGAAGCTCACCTTCCCGGTCAGCTAAGAGAAAACCTTACCACGTAGACAGCAACACATTATCTAACAGGTAAACGTAGTCATGTCACCGTCATCACTGACATTTGCTCTGCCAGCGAGTGAGTTGCTATCATGCTTACGTACAACATCATCTACAAGAAAAGAAAAGTAGTCATTTGGCAGTTTAGGCACGTTGAGACATATATACTGTTCCATGTTGCCTCACTGAGTAAAGGAAGTAGACACAGTTTTACTGTGTTATAGCTATTCAAGCTGAAATTTTTGCTAACTTTCTGCATCAGGCTGAATGCTTCTTGAAACAAAACAGAGACAACGTTCAAGCCATTTCTGCATATGACAAAGGAAAAATAAGTTGGCTTATCCATCTTAAAAAAAAATGTTAGCCTTTTTCTTGAACAACAGTAGGAATTTTGTGGCTTGGAAGACGCCTGAGATTCCAAAGGAGTGCTCTTTTCTTTGGAATGCTGCCATTACTGTACATGTGCAAATCTGTCCAAGGTTTTGATATTTGAAAGTTCAAAATTCACACAGATTTTTAGCAGCTAAATGTCCTGAAAACTGTGTGCATTGATCATGCTCCAAATTGGGGATGAACAGAGTTTTGTCTGCAGTTGCAGTTATGAATCAAATCTAGTCTACTTGAACTTAAAGCAGGGTGTTTTTGCTCAGTGACTCCCTTGTTGGACCCACATAGCTTGAGAGAAACCACTTGATTTTAATACATCAACGAACCAGGTTTACTGGAGAATAAAATAATTCAGAACAAAAAGCCTCGTGGTATTCCTCTGACAAAAGCTTTCCTAAAGGTTGCCCTTTGAAGTATGCAGAATGATAGTGCCTTTTAATCCTAGCCATGTTTTTCTTTAGTTCTTCCTGTGAGATTAAAAAAATTACTCCTCATTTTAAGATTTGGGATGATAAAATTTACAATTATACTTTTTTGGAGATAGACACCAAGAAGTTTTAGCTGCCTTTATAAATGTTTAGGATACGAGTTTTACCATTAGAAATGTGGCATCAGAGAGAAAAACCTAGATCCATGGGAAACTTCCTGTCTAATACAAAAGCTTGCCTAGCTGCTTGATTTAAAATTACTAGGTTCCTTATATCTCTACGTTTTAAAAAAATATATACTTCCTCTTAACTAAAAAAAAAATCTTAAACTGGTATTAAAATTGCTAAATTTCTAGAAACTGTAATAAAGTACATAAGTAGATCACTGAAAGTGGGTAATACAAAAATCTTAAGTATAAAAATGGCTAGCATTATGCAACTGTAATTATCAACAAAGGTACAAACTCATCTGTACAATGAGCTCTCACTTTAACCCTCAGTAATATATCTGAGTTACATTATCATAGATTTGATACAGAAATAAGTTTACTGTTCATAGCCAGCCTAGGTCCATCAAGGCTAACAAGTACAGCTGCAGCACAGCTCAGTCATGGCTAGTTTGCAATGCCAGCATAAGTCCAGAAGCAGAACTGGTTTTATGCCAGAAAACCTGAGATGATAAATCCTGCTAAAATAAATTCAGGCTGAGTGTTTGCAGAACCAACTCATATCTCAGTCCCGTAATCCCAAACCCAGGAGAGCTGGAAAGTTGAGTAGAGGTTAGAGGACATCACCAAGTAGCTCTGCACCAAGTCAGTCTGGTTGCAGAGCATTCCGGGTGCAGCTTTGGGGATGAGTTACTGTGCCAAGAACTGGGATAGTGCCAAGTTCCACAAAAGCTGGAGTTCCTGTGGCAGACCTGGTTTTGGGTTTGGTATTACAGGGCTTGCTCTGCTGCACTGAGCTCAGGCTTGCTCCATCTGGATGTCCTTACCAGCACAATATCCTGTTTCCTCTCCTTTCCCTTCCCCTCCCCCTCCAAATCAGACATACATTAGATGGCCTAGAGCATTGATTGTATCGGGGTTTTTTTGACAGTGCTGACATACTTTATTGTTCTGCCTTCACTTTGATATGCCAGGTGCATTTAAGATTTTTTCAATGGATATACAGCTAGTTTTCATAACGTAGTACTTACATTATTGATGTGCACATATATTACTCGCACACATGCATAAATGTGTAAATATATGTTGGAATTTCTATGATTGTATTTTATATCTTCATGGTTTTTGTCAGCAAAATCCATTCACCAAAGCTGAGTTTGTCCATCAGGACATAACCAGAAAGAAACAATGTACTAACACTTGCAAATCTGTTATTTTAGTGGTGCTTCTGATGCCTAGTTGGCAGTATTTGATCTTACTGCAGTTAAATTTTGTGTTTTTAAATGGCAACTCCCTTCTGAACTGAGTGTACTTTTGTTGAAGTTATTAATACATGAATATGTAATCTGGTATATTAATGCTTCTTTATGCATTTTAATGTAGAAATCAAGCCAGCAAAAGTTCTGCTTTGCAGTCACACCACAGATCAAACAGCAAGGATATACAGACACTAGGGGTTGGCGGGCCAAGAGAAGAGGGTCTTCCAGCAAATGAAAGCTTTTTAAATGGAAACCTTCCTGGAGCTGCACATAGCCCAATGCATACAAAAAAATCAAGCAACACACCTGGATCTGGCAACAAGGATCTAGCCAATAATAACATGCCACATCTTCTCAGCCCAAAGGAAACAAAGGCAAAAACAGAATTTGATTTTAATGTGGACCCAAAAAGTTCTGATGGTCCAGGCACAAAGTACCTGAAGTCTAACACCAGATCTCAGCAGAACCGACACTCATTTATGGAAACTTCTCAGAGCAAAACTGGGACACTGCAACCGGGCGATAAGCACAGTCGCCACAGCTATATTGATACTATCCCACAGTCTTCTAAGAGTCCTTCATATCGGACAAAGTCAAAGAGCCATGGGGTTCTGACAGACTCGAAATCCGTGGGCAACCTTTCTGAGGCTAGGGCCCAAGCTGCAGAACCAAACAGCAGTAGGTATTTTCCATCCAGCTGTATGGACTTGAACTCTCCTACCAGTCCAACTGCTCCCCGACACAGTGATAACAGAACTTTGCTCAGTCCGTCCGGGAGGAATAACCGCAGCGAGGGTACCCTGGATACCCGAAGACCATCAACAAGACACTCCAAAACAATGGAGGAGCTAAAACTGCCAGATCACATGGATGGAAGCCATTCCCACTCTCTGTCTGCTCCACATGAATCTTTTTCCTATGGTCTAGGTTATACCAGTCCTTTTTCTTCACAGCAGCGCCCTCATAGACACTCTATGTATGTGAGCCGGGACAGAGTGAGGTCAAAGGGCTCAGAGGGTGGCTTAAGCATAGGGCAAGGGATGGCAGCCAGAGCAAACAGCCTGCAACTGTTATCTCCACAGGTGCAGCATAAGTCACTCACAAGATCTGTTGGCTCGTCACGAGAAGACTGTACGGAAGATACTAATAGGGTTAGTTCAAAATATTGCCTATTATGGAAGGCTTACCTTCCTCTATTTCATGTGGGGACAGTGTCCTGCTTTCTCTCTTCTGTTTGTTTGCATAATTATTTATTTATTTGTCTTGTTGTAAGGCAAGAGATGTTGGGGTTTTTTTCAGAAGGGCTAAATATTTCAAATGCAAAATGAGAGGCTATTAAAAGATAATTTTTTAAAATTAACTATGAATACCATTCTCTTAAAGTACTGAAATGTGAGAATAGAAAAATTTATCTCTGAAGTTAAAATTTCATTAGTAGTTCCTAGTCTTTGCTTACAGTGTCTGATGTCATTTTTATCATATTGTTTTGCTTAATTAACCTTCTCATTTGTGTTTTTATTTAGTTTTTGTTGTATGTCTTTCTGTTATGAATGCTAATGTTAATTTTTGAAGTGAGCTTTTCACTTGCTTGTAGCAGGACATTATTGCTGAAATGCCATCATTTACTAGAAGAATACCAAAACTTCCAAAATTTTTCTTGATTAGTATGATAAATAATTGGAGTAGTCTATAGAGATTTTATGTTGGAGAAGCCACTGGTAAATTGACTCCTTACAGTGATTATTGTCAGTGGATACCTTGTTGTGTTTTACTGTGAGCATTATTTAATGAGTAGAGGAAGGGCTACTTCTGGTGTTGATTTACATTCCTTACGCAACCCTTCTGAATTATCTGATGTTTTACACATCAGATGTGTAAAGATGACTACATTTGTCCCCAAATTTTTAAATTGCTATACCATTGATAGAAATTGGAGCAAAATGGTGCAGAGAGAAGTACACAAATGAGTGTTTGTTTCTCTATACGGACATCTGTGATAAAGTGGCTTCTAAGGAGAGAACATCTAGTTCAGATTTGTTGACAAATTGAAGGAAGTCAAAGAGCCGCAAATATTATTTAAGGTCTAAAAATTATGCTTTACTGTGAGAGACTAAAAAACTCTGCCTACTTAGTTTGTGTAAGAAATATGTGTAGCTGACTTGATGATAGTCTACAAGTACCATAAAAAAGAGTTTTCAGGTAGTGGTTACCTCTTCAGTCCAGTAGGGGAAAAAAAGGCATAGTATATTTTTTCGTACTTACCACATCTCCTCCATTCAGGAGGAT
>WAAD01028335.1:2690-22042 GCA_013389945.1 Fregata magnificens
TCTGAGTTTAGAGCCAAGCAGCTGAAAGTTAGCACAGTACATATCCTCTGTAGATTTACACAAAGTGGACTTAACAACCATTCGCTAGGATGACACAAAAATTGCCTTTTACTACCAAAAATGTGTTTATTTGATTTAGAGCCTAGTTTTCATACCTGAAAATAAATTAAAACACTGACGTGAAAAATCTATAGGCTTACAGTCAGCTTCAGGTCAGGTCCAAACTCTAGAGCATAGGCCTACTATTACAAGGTCCTTTCAGATTGCTCTTATCTTCCAAAGATGTATAACATCTGATTCTTCCTTTGGGATTTTTTGAAAAAAGAACAGGACTTGGATTAATATTTTGCTCTAAACTTACTTTCCATAAGCCATTCTACCTTTATTAAAAATTATCTACTCTTGCCACAATTGTAAAGGGAAAGCAAGCAGAATTGTGTATGATCAACTGTAGGCACTGTAGGGTTACTTTATATATTTTAATTAAAAAAACAGACAAACAAACAAACACCCAACACACCTAAAACCACATTAATTATTTGCAGTTGTCTGTAGTGCTGTAGGTGAGGTTCAATATCTATGCTGGCTGACAATGAATGGGTTTCCAAAGAGTTAACATATTGCAGCCAGAGCCCTCTCTGCCCATGATTGCTTTTCTGTTTAGTTCTATAAATGAAATTTATTAAAACCATTACATGCACAGTGATGCCACAATATCCAGAGCAAAGTTACTAAATCTAAAAGAGCTTTTATTTAATCAGGAGATAGCTAACAGATGTAATGACTAGGGGATGAGGCGGAACCTGGTTTTACATTCAGACCCTGACAACATGGTTTTATCACTTTCAATAATGTGGATTCCATATTTCTCTGAATCTATTACTTTAAATAAAAAGCGATCATTTCTAAAAATGTCCCATTTATTACACCCAAACCTTTCTGCTCATGTCCCCAACTGGATTCAAATTTTTTCTTGTCTTCCAAAAACCTACCCCAGTCTTTTTTTTTTTTTTTTCCTCAAACGAACAGTTCTATCTCCCCATCCATCTTGTCTGCACGAAGAAGGGATAACCTGCAGCTGAATTACAGAAAGCCTATTCTCCCAGTGGGATCTGAGATAAGATAGACTGCATTAACCCTAAGATTCATTTCCCAGCTAGGAATTCTCCCTAACTCTTTTAAGAAGATCACAGGAAACAAGCTGGATAATGGTAAGAGATCTATTGAGTGCACTTTCATCACTAGCTTTCAAGAGAGAAATGGTAATAAGGTCACAGAAGCCTGAAATGCTGTGGGTGGCTAGAAGACATTTCTCTAAATACAATGGCATTTCAGTCTTGATATACAATGCAATATAGGCCATGACTATCCAGACATCGGGATACTTTGTCCATATAAATGGGTTTCAGATGAAAATTCTAATAGATACATCCATTTCACTGATCCTCTCCATACAGTTTGGTCTCTAAAAGGACTCATCAAAAAGTTAATTATCTAAACAGGATTTAATTCTACTAATCGTTAATAATCACTATTTTCAAGACACAGTTTTTTGAAAATTTTTAAACTTTTTTACAAGCATGAACATTCTTACCTGCCATCTAGTACAGAGCCGTCCTCTAAGCCACAAAAACCAACCAAATATTTTGCACCATACCATCAGCATTCAAAAATTCCCAAATATTTTCTATATATTAAAGAAACCACACAAGTTTTAACTTGTAACAAAGGGATTTCAAAAAAGTACTTTGTGTATCTGTGCAAGTTCTACCAAAGTACAGAGGAAGATCGGTACATAGCAGTTTAATGCAAAATCTACATCTTAGAAAGTTGTCCTGCTCTCCCTCTTACCCCCTATGAGGTATATCCCATATGAGAACACAAGCCAGAAACATTTATTCTCACTATAGCCTACAAGCCAAGTGTACTGTATATTCTATTGATTTCCTCAGCCTAATGCAATACACTCTTCCTACATTTCACATTAAATGAGAACATCAAACTGCAAAGACATCAAACTTCTCACTTCTGTTTCCCTGATCCAGCAGCTTGGTGAAATCTCAGAACAGATGGAAAACATTATTTTGAGAAAAGGTCTCCATTTTGAAAGTGAATATTGAGTGAAATAATTTCCTCATTATTGTCTGTGTTGTAGTTGTAATTAGCTACCATCTTCTGAAAGCAAAGCCAGTTCTGTGACACACATTTGGGAAATTCCAGTGTATTTAACTGGCTCATATATTTCCCTTAAGCCTAGATGTTAAGATACACAAGGAAGCAGGGCTTCCAATAAATAATATTATGAGAGGGCTTTCATTTTTATTAATTTAAAATATAAGTAGCTATTGAAAATATAGTTAATGTAAAAAGAAATAAAACAATTTTGATACAGCCCAGAATTCAGAAAGGAATTAAAGACCTGCTTTGTAAACGCTGCTTGCACTTAGCTTTTATAACTGGTAACACGACGGGGTTGAGACACTGGGTTATAGTTATTCTGAGCCATTCCTTCCCTCATCTCCTCCAACAGGGATGGATAGAATGATGGGACCAAATTTTTACCTAGCTAACTCAACCAGTTGCACACTGTATTCACCTACCCACCTTCCCGTTCAGGTCTTTCAAGAGTAGCACAAAACAAATATTTGAGTTGTGCACTCATTAGATAATTCACCTTGTTTGCTCATCTGTTTGCGTATACAGCAGTTTAAATGATCTCAAGCTTAAAGCTAATGATTTTGGTTATTAAAGTCCTTACATCTGCTTTGCAGGTGTCTTTTCTACACAATCGATAGTACAGCTGATTTAGTGCTCTCTAGGACAGCCTCAGAAAATTCTTCTACAGTTAGTGTAGATGCAATTTTTCTCTGCTCCACTTCTGGCTGAGAACACAGGAAAGGTGCAATGTCAGGACAAATCCTCTGATTCTCAGTCACAGGCTGACCTCCATAAACTCAACATGAATTAGAGCAACCACTCTGAGCTGCATGATCTGTGACAGTCTCTGCACAGAGGGAGTCGAGCTCCGTCACAATGCATATGTAGCGCAGCCCTCTCCTCTTCCACAAAGGGGGGCTACGTCTGCAAGCCTGGATCAAAGCTGTGACAAATATTCTTTGTGTGAAGGTTGCTCTCGCACTGCTGAGAAGTATTTACTGGGTACTATCTTTATGGACAGTTTATAGCAGCACAGTGCTAATAAAGAGGAATTACATAGTGAATCCCGAAGGGTCCTTGCCTCAAAAATTATATCATCTATGCTCTCTTAAACCATCATACAAGTCACAGGTTTTAGCTCAATAAATACAGGAAAACAAGAGAGTGCCAAAGTGAGTGGTCTAGTTTTGTTCCTATCTTGATAAAGAATTTTCTGGGAATTAGCCTTGCTGCAACTTGCATATGCTTTTAAATCCAGGTGACCCTCCTCTTATTTACTTCACTGTCCACTTCAATAAGTGGAAAACATATAATCTCTCACACCTCAAAACAAACAGCAGTCTGTTTTACATCATCGCAGTAAGACTCATTTGTCTGGTGAAAGTGAGGTTACAAAATTCCAACTTTGCCCATAGCTAAATACTATCAAAGGATTAGAATATAAATAATGTTGTATGCATGCTATTAATGGGAAGTTCTGGTTTTATTTAAAGGATATTTTTAATAAATATGCAACAGAAAAGGTCACCAGTGAGGAAGATAAGAGCACCAGATTCTATCCCCTCTCCTAGGAACTTTAGTTTGAAGGCAGCCCAAAATATTATGTGGAATAGATTTGGCAGGCAGACACTGATAAAACATATCATGCTCTCACCACGCAATCTGATGCACTGTACTTGGCAGCATCTGACTAGCAATGGACAAGAAATAAATTAGCACAGAGGCTAAATGACCCCAATCTCACTCAACAAATTTAGTTCCTTCATATATGGGTCGAGGTTACCGGCAGAAATGTTTGCACTTGAAATCTGTGTCCAACCAACAATGTACATTATTTATGGGTGTTCTAGATATTACAAAAGAAAACATCCTCTCCCATAAAAAGTTAATCAGTTACCAAGTCCTAAATCTTCTGCATTTGCAACAATATGCACAGATAACCCATTCTTTAATAACTACCTCACATTTCACTAAAAAAAAACCCAAAACAAACCAACAAAGTAAAACTCCCAATTTGTTTACTGCTTATTGTGTAAAATCCCATCCCATAACATGCAATTTCTACTTCTCCATATCCCATGAATGATTGCAAGCACAGTTTTAAATGAAATGGTGAACTGCCTTTATAAATGTGCTGGCACTTTTAAAACATAAGAGGTGACTAGGTACTATGTGTACATATCTATGAATAGAACTTATCTGACAAACTGGAAGTAGTCTCTAGTTGTAGCTCTGAAACTGTGAGAGGGACCATATGCAGCATGATTAAGTTTGTATGCTAGCTAAGAGCTCCCAACTATTGAAGGTGGGAAGTAGCAAAATCAGGTAGTTAAACTGTAAATAGTCTAAAACTTATTGCATATTTTCTTAAGTAATCTAAAGGCAACAAGTGTGCTAGAACTGCACTGAAAACTACTCGGATTGGCGGAGGGCATGTTTGGAAAGACCGCTGTCTCAAGGGTGGCTTCTAGGGAAGACTTAATGGTAAGCACCAGCAAACTGCATCTGTCTTGTCAGGCTTTGCTACTCCATCTATGCTCTAGAAGTCCTGTGACCACCCCTTGACCTAAACTTACGTCCTTTCTGTAAAGAGCTCCAGTGGATGCAAGCAGACCATGACACGCATAGAATGCTAGTGTAGGTGACCATTTTGCTCCTCACCTTGCATAACCTCAATACTAAGCATGAAAAAGGAGAGTCTGTTGCACTTTGGAGCTCATATGCGCTTCTCATCATTTCACACTGAAGCTAAACAAGAAGTAATGTGCCCTTCAATGACCTGCACCTTTAACCTGGTCAAGAGTACCATGAGATAAGAGGGCACAATTCCATGAGAGACAATCAATTACATAAAATCCTGTAGTTTGTTAATCTACATCTTCTCTAGCAACTCTAGTGAAAATTTGAATCCCCTGTAAACCATAATGTTTTTGCTGAACCTAGGAACATTAACTCTGTACTTCCAAATTTTCAAAGTTATTGTATCATAAATCTTCACTTCCCAACTGGTTAGTTTAAGATGATAGGTATGCTAATCGTCCCTTGTGTGTCTTTTTTCAAACAACAAAACAAACGTCATAAAAAATTAGACATAATTTTTGCATGCTATCTTACAGCATCATTTCCAATTACTGTGTTAAACAGTGCCAAACAAGTCAGACAGTTTGTGGGTTTACAGGCTAACATTGCACCCAGCACACAGGGAGTTCAGAAAAAATAGCTTCTCTCTGTAGACCTGATCTGCGGGTGTATGGCAGGTCCAATGTCTTCTGAAGGCAGGGTTACAGGTGGGGCACTGACTGTTCCAGTGCTGCTGTAGATTTGACATACCCTAGTTTTGCTGGACTGCTGCTCACAGAGTTGTAAACATTGGCAAAGATGTTTTTACAATCATTTTGCCATTAGCACCGTTGTATCAACATTTACCATGCTTCATTTAAAGGATTAAAAAACCCCCACACCCAAACTATTGACATTTAGCTAGTTATTGACAAGTCTGACACCTGCTCTGAGCACTAATTCCACACAGCCCCCTTTGCATAGGAGATTCTTTAAAAGTACTGTCAGGAGAGCGGGGAGAAGCTTGTCTTCATTGCTACAGCCAATCCTTTTGTTGTAAGAATTTGACACAGATAAGGACTTTACTAGCTCTACTGGGAATTAAACAAATTGACTCTAATAGGTTTTAATGTATAATGATTAGCTCATTTATAAAAGATTCTACCCAATCCTCAATTATTCAGATATGGGTCAAGATCAAGGGAGTACATCAAAACAAATCCTGCACCTGCAGAAGAATTCAGATGTTAATTAAATGAGAAACAGATCGATGGACTCTAACCTCACACCGAGATGTAGGAAGAAGCATATTAGAATTCAGGAGAGTCGGGACATCACCACTCCATGTAATGCTATTTCAAGTAGTATCAGCTGCTTATAAAGTGCTCGCTGCTTTTTCCTTTACCAGGCTGCATTAAATAGAATCATGGGTCATGATCCGTGATTCACAGCCTGTCATAGGTGGGTGACATTTGACTCTCAAGAAAACATTAATATAAGCAGTTGCGCTATAGATTGATAAATGCATCTTATGCAGAAAAATTGAAAGAAAATTCATCATGGCATATGTGTCACATGACATGCCATTAGGCTGAGAGTCACATGCTAGGTTAAACTTGAGATTCAGTCCACAAGAAATGGTTCAACATGTCAGAGTTTATTGCTTCTATTAGTCTTTCACTCATTGTTCACTGAGGTAAAGTAAAAAATTTGAAATGGAAGAACATAAATGTTGAATAGAAGAAATTTAAGCAGAAAGGATATCAATAATAACAATACTGAAGCTCTGATCTCATTTGGTTCCTTGATAACTAAAAAAAATTAACACTGAGATGCAATTTCACCTTCCAGATAGTCTGCACTTCCTTTCCTTCAGCTATTTATTTTGATTTGGAAAGGTTCAAAGTTTTGGTTTTTCTAGTAAGAGACACACTACCTATAATTTGAATTGGCTTTCTATTTTAAAAAAAAAAAATAAAATAAAAAAGGAAACAAATTTTTCACTGATTCTGATGCTGTTGCCCAATACTCAAAATATCTTAACAAAAGATGAAATAAGTTATTAAAATATGTAAATAAAGTTATATGCAAATTAAAGTTATGACTCTTTTTCAAGTTCCGGGTCATCTTTCTCTGGGCATCTGACTTGCTTATGGATGCACACACACTAAAAACACTTAACTCCAGTGGAAGGCCTTTTTAGCAAGGCCTGTTGTGACAGGACAAGGGGTAATGGCTTCAAACCAAAGGACGGTAGATTTAGACTAGATATTAGGAAGCAATTTTTTACAACGAGGGTGGTGAAGCACTGGAACGGGTTGCCCAGAGAGGTAGTGGAGGCCCCATCCCTAGAAACATTCAAGGTCAGGTTGGATGAGGCTCTGTGCAACCTGATCTAGTTAAAGGTGTCCCTGCACACTGCAGGGGGGTTGGACTAGATGACCTCTAAAGGTGCCTTCCAACCCAAAGCATTCTATGATTCTGTGATTCTATGAAGTAGCAGTGGGCCATATGTTTGCTAAATGGCAAAAATTGACATAATTATTAATCTCAAAGGGCATTATCACATTTTTTTAACACCGTAGTAGCAAGGTTGGGGCAGAAAAGTGATAAAAATCTTGAACAATGAGCATCACAAGCAGTTGTACAGCTGTTTTGGCCAGTCGCTGCCAGAGCTTCTCAGCTGTGAGGCCATGGAGCTGCATGGCACTCCCACACTGAACAGTCTCGTCACACAGACACCACCATGCTACCCCCAATTTTCACAGCAGCCCAGCTCAGTGCACAGCGGGAGTTTGTTGGCTACAAAGCCCTTAATCCCAGAAGCCTTCAGGCTTTCAGCAATTCCAAGCTGTAGAGTAAAAAAATAAAATAAAATAAATAGGAGGGGCTCAAGCCTCTCTTATATTTAATTTTTCAGAAAAATTCAGGAAAAAAAAAATCTTTGCGAAATGTTCACATTTCACAATGAAGATCTATCTTGTACAAAACAAACCCAAAACCGCAACGACACCAAAAAGCCAACATATAAGGATTTTTCCCTATGAGGCTGAAAGCTACCCTGAGGATCCAGAATATCCACCTGGAGATGCTGTGACTCAGAAGAGCACAGCCAAAGCAGGTCTCCCTCTGCTCCACTGATGCCTTGCACCCGGTTGCAACACCAAACCTTGGCGCACCTTCTAATTCCATTAATTAGTATCGTATCATCAATAATTTTAAAAAATAGTTTTAGGTTTGTCATAATATAAGTATAAAAGATCACCTAAGGGCATAAAATCTAAAAAATATTTTTTAAAAATTTAGTATTTAACTTTCCTGCAATTGGCAAATGCCATCTCCCATGTCTGATGAATACATAACATTCCCTGAAAACCTAAGTGTCTTTTACACCATTAATTTTAACCTGTCCTAAGGTTGTACAAGGGACTTTGTCTAATCATGGTGGACTATTGGTTGGAATAAAGATAGAAAGGATCTGCTCCCGTAGATCTATGAAACAGTACTGGCTTATCAACTAGAAAACAATCCAAGCAAAATGTCAATGTAAATGCAAGTTTCTCCTACTGGCAGCACATGCTGCATCTCCCTAAGAACGGCAACATTAAGACGCCTTTGTGCCACATCCTAAGTTACACAAAGGCCATTTATTGCACTTCAGCAACGAAAGAGGGGAGCTGGACATAACAGAGCACTACAAGAGTAAGAGAGAAACAACCCTCAGGCCTTGATAACTTCTGAGCCTTGTTTCATACCAAAATGAATCTTCACAGTGAATTCCAAAATAAAGGGGAAATGTGGAAAGTGGTTTTTATAAACACCTATCTTGTGCAAAAACACAGATCTGGTTACTCATGGTATTTCACTCATTATAGGATAGATACATAGACAAAATACAGCTTAGGTTGCCTATGTAATCAATAGAGCTTCTAGAGATTGATGGAGAACATGGATTGATAATACGAGAAGCACAGCTCCTAGCTCAGGTAGATAAGTAAAATCTGCCATCCCACACACGCTCACACCCTAAAGCCAGCTGACACTCTCACCAAGCACATGCTCCTTGTGGGATTTTTGAGAACGACAGAGATGTGAAGCTCAATGGAATTTCAGGATATTGTCTTTTTTTCTAGTCATATTTCATAGCAATGAGCAGCTTTTCAAGCAGTATTTTCCACAGTTTAGTTTCTCAGTTGAGTAAATGCTTACTCATGTTTTTTTCAACTGGGATGCTACTTTAACTGATACATCTCAGATGTAATACTTCAGTAGTGACAGGATCAACCCTGTGCATTCTGAAGTGAAACAGAATGCTATACACATCTCTGAAAATCCAATTAAGCCTCAGTGAGGCACTAGACTTTCCTAAATCATGTTTTTCTCCTTCATGTTTTACAATAGAAGATCATTGTTCCTATCTAAAGCAGACTTGTATCTCCATCGACCCAGCAGGCCTGCACAAGAAACATAAATTGCCTCATAACCAGCTCATGACCTCAGTGCCTTTTAATTACGTGGGTTTCCCTGTAGCCTCTAGTTAACGTAGACATGTGGGGCGGGAAAAGGGGAGTCTACAACCCACATAGAAGAAATACAGACAGACTGTGTATTTGAATGTACAGATCTTGTATCTAACTTCTGAAATGTGAACCTTCCATAAATTCAATAGTGCTTATTTTCAAACTGCAGTACTCCAGTTGCTAGCCAAGAACAGTCTAATTACACTATCCCTGCTGTGACTACAGTATCCTGCACATACACCTAAGCACACTTGAACCTAGGTATCTGCGCATCAGCAGCAGAGGAAGAAACACCTGAAAGGAAAATATTTGGGCAACTAGCTCACGCTGAGCACTCTAGTGCTGCAGCACAGCCAGGATACTCTTGGTATGGTCAAATCCCACCCAAGTCTTCAGAAGGGTGCTTAAAGTCTCTCTGACTACTTCACTTCCTAATGGAAGGTGTTGGTATTTCTTTTCAGTCTTAGATTCAGACTGAACTACCTTTTTTAAGTGGAGTGATTGCATGGATAGGTAAGCCCAAAGTACTGTGTCCAAATGAGAATACTCGCTAGCCACAAAGGTTTTTTGCTAAATTAGGGTTGTTTATGGCAAGTTTCATCTCTATTCTCTCATTATCTAGGCATCTTAGTGTGGGTTTGGTTTTTTTTCCTCTGTATTTCCAAAGTAACATAGAGGCACACATCACATTAACATTTTCACTTTCCACAGCATTCTTCTGAGAGTTCAATGACTATTCTAGTCTAGTTTCATTGACATACTTTTCATTCCTCTGGGAATCTTAAAGCAGAAACTTAAGAAGCTGGGTTTTTTGCTTTCAAATTGCCCTTACCATCATTCTTCAATAATAGGCCTGAAAAATCAAATAAGTCTACCAAAGTCTACAGGTAACTACCTTAAAAACAGATTAATATCACAGAGCATAATTTCTCATGTATACCTCCTGTTTATCCTTTTACAATTGCTGAAGTCTTACACCTTAATACATTCGGTTAGTTTGCAATGCTGTCCTGTTGTAGCTGTATTTAACAAATATTTTGTACAAAAAAAAAAAAATTAGTAAATAACTTTAGTGATCTAAGAGGTCAAATATTTTTTCCCCCATTGGATGCTAGAGAAGGGCATCCGTTATTCCAATCAAAATCACCAAAACACTTTTAGGTCATGTGTTTCTCACTTCCTTGCCCCGTGCACCACACTCACTATTGGGAGTGACTTCAGTTCCCCTGCTGTGTTTCCCAACTGGAGGGTGTTCTGCTAACCATGGACAGATAGCCCCCTCTGCCAGCAAGTGGTAGAAACAATCCCTGCATTTANTAATTGCAAAATCCACACCTTTTTTTTTTTTTTTTTTTTAAATAAACATCAATTATCTCATCTTTTGTGGAGATCCTTTATTCCCAAAAAGTTCTAAAATGTTTTGATTACATCTGTTCCCTAAGCTGTGGCAACTGCTCTTCTGAAAACATACTCACAGGATTTCAGCTGTTTGTGCAATGCAAGGTGGCTGTCACAGAGCACCAGTGGCGAAAGGATTCTTATAGCTTTCCCCTGGCCCAAATGCAGGCATAATATTTAAACAAAGCTGCAGACACATCAATAATAAAAATCTGGTGAACCACTTACTCTTGACTCTTATAGGAATGTTGAATGCAGAATATCCATTAGTTTCCTGACAACATGGATTATTTATAGGCAAGTCTGATAGCACCACCTATTATTAAGATTGCTCAATACTTCCTATTATATGACCCCTGGTTTCAGTCTTTTTATACCTTTGCCACCTGGGATAAGTATTGCATACTGATGTCTGCCTTCAACAATTCTTGTTGAAAGTTCAACCCTTCCAGGAGCGAGATTATTGAGAAATACAATGGTTTTGTCCATGCTTTACAACAATCTGGGAACCTTACTGAAATTTTGGGTTATCTCTTATTCTGCAAGAACTTGAGTTTTGGCAGAACAGAGCCTGTTTTGTGTTTGCATGTAAGAAAATCCCCCAAATATGGCCAAGTTATGAGCACCTGAAGGGGGGGAAAAAAAAAAAAAAAAAAAACACAAAACCAATCCAGTTTTCCTATGAACATTAGAAAAAAAACCCAAAAATATGGAAGACCCCACTGCCNTCCAAAAGAAACAAGTTAGCATAGCACTGGACTCGAACACATTGCCTGAGACAGAGTGGTGTTGCACTACTAACGCTGCCACTGTTTTCAGTGATTATGTCAATTTATCTACTGACAGAGAAAAGCCTGTCTCTCTCATCTGCTGCTTGTACCCTCAGCACTTCTGGGCTTTGGGTCAAATAAGTCATTCTTCCAGTCTGGGTCTTTTAAAATTGTTGGTTTCAACTCCAATAAGGAATGAAAGTGCCAACAGCAACCTGAGACATTTTCTGATTCTACACTGGAGGGCTACGCTAAAAATGTTCCAGATTTGATAACGAAGGGCAGCTGGCTGTTGTGCTGGGGACATCTCACCCCCAATTACAGTTTCTTTTAAAACGTGTGCATGCTTAGAATGTACTGCTGACATGCAGGCCTCATTGAGCCAGATTTGCATGCCAGGCATATATAGAAACAGAAGAAAGAGTTCCTGGCATAAACACTGTAGAATACAAAACAACTAAGAGATCTAATCCATCCAGGGAAGCAAAAGGAAATGAGCTGTGAGTCCTTGTGCAGTGTTTTGATATTGCAAATCACAGTTCCAGTGCAATCACAGCTCTGTTGCCTTCTGCGCCTGTGAGGAAGTGATCTGTATATATACACACCCCATAGAGTAACTGCTAGAAATTGCTAAGAGTCAAATACCACAGCACTCTAACATTTACTGCAAATGCAAAAGCAATCTCCAAAGAAAGCTCCAGCACAGTAAAAGGGTTAAACAGTTTTCTTTTCAGCTTCTATCTCTCAGTCTGTTTCCAAGAGTCAGGCAAACAGACCTGAGCAGAAGAATTAGATGGAAAGTCAGCACAGCCCCAAACATAACAAGCTTCTAGGTAGCTTTGTCAGTACATGCCTATACAGGCATAAGCAGCACGGAAGAAAACTGGGGATGCAAAGGCATGTGGAGTAGTTTCTATATCACACCAGGGTGATAGTGATCTACAGAGGAAAGACCAGCCTGCTGCTCCCATTCAGGAGAGTAATGAGGTCACTTTTGCAATGCAGTTGGCCTTTACTGGCCTGCTGCCTATGCTGGAGTCATCCAGCTGTCAGAGCACCATGCTGCTCCTGCGGCAGCCTTTCATTGCTGCCAACTCCTGAATTACTGGAAAATTACTTGGCAGAATGACATGTGGATAAAAAAGAGAATCCCAGAATTTCCCCCCATCACAGATGAAAAGGAATATTCCATTGCTATCTGTGTTCTCTACTAAAGAAATTAAATTAACTCACATTACCTCATTTGTATATCATAGGTTTTAATGGCTCTTATGTTAGATGAAAAAAGTTAAGTTGCTGAAGACTACCACAGGTGAACTAAAGAAATATGAAAGTTTGCACTAAATGAACCCACTAGTATGCTAGACTTCATTGCTTATGCTATTTTTGTCTATTCAGTTTCATTCCAAGTGGAAACTGTTTTCAGCATTTCCCAAGGATTTTGGAAACTAGCAGAGGTTAAAGTAGGGAATGGAATACATGCCTCAGGCAATCTACTGTGAACTTAGTTTTTTTAAAAAAATCCCCACAGTGAAGTTTGATTCTTGAACTAAAATGGCCCAAAGACTGAGATTTGTAAGTCAGCTTGAGCTAGTTTGTTTTTAAGGCTGTGTGCTGATATTGAACTTAAATGGAAAATGACCAATTAAATGGTGTTTCCCTTAAGAATTCACAATTTTAAGAAGGTTCTACCAGTGTGAGGTTTCAGCCAAATGATCTGCTTTTTAGAAAACATGCACCACTTTTTTTTTTTTTTTTTTTTTTTTTTTAAGCATTTCTACTATGTTATTTGTCATCATTTCCACTACGTTGCTACAGAACATTTAGGAATGTTTCTATATCTTTCATGACTTTTTATGTTTTCATCTTTAAAACTCTCTTGTGTAGTAAATGGAGACAAACCCAGAAGCCCTGATAAAATGTTTTACCTTCTAAATGGATCCACAGGAGGAAGTCATTCATGTTTAGGCTTCTATTCCTTAGTTGATCTTTTATCAGATCCTGAACTGTAACAAGAGAAACATGCTACTTTTTACACACTGCCATTTTTATTGTCAAAAATTCACAGAATAATAAAGACTCAAAACTATTCTTCAGAAAGATTCCAATGTTTTTAACAGTTTCACCCAGAAAACTAGAGGTTAGTGTCCTTCTGAGATGTACTAGATAGATAAATGACAGAGAGAGCTTCTACCAGAGAACTTATAATCAAGACATCACGCATGACACAGACAAACAAGGGTGGAAGAGAAGCAAGGTAGAATGAGAAATAAAGCAACTAAAGTCAGATGAAGGTATCCTTGGCCAATGATTTTTTGCATGAGCCCTTTTAGGGGAAGCTGTTAAACGCTCTATCCCAGTAACAGTACCTCTAGTCTCTTAAGTAAATGTGTTGCATTAAACACATTCACAATTATACCAGCATTGCACAGCAGGTATGAACTAACTTTTCAGGAAGAAGAATAGAGCATGGTAGAAAAGTTATGCTGAGTTGGGGAATTTTGAGTTCCTCCATCACACACACATTCTCTTACATCTTTACCTAGCACATCTCATGTACATACATGTTGTCATTGTACTTTCAAAGTATCTTATCAAGCTGGGAACATACAAAAAAGGTTAAAAAAAAAAAAAAAAAAGCACAATGGCTGGATAGTGTTATCACAGCCCACATTCAGTACAGAAAACTTATTTGTTCCCTGGACAAAAGCGTATAAACAGAATGGTCACAACAAAAATCAATAAAGTCATAAGCACACTTTTCAAATCTTCCATGCTACTGGCAGCTCAGAAAAGTTTTTCACAAACTCTCTGCGACACTTTCAAGTCTCTTTTCAGGAATATACTTGGGCATAAGGTGGAAATTCAGTCAGGATCTTTGAAGCAGCATGGAAAGGACAAATAGAAAGGTAGCTGTGGAAGCCTACAGAGTGTGAAGAAGAATCCAGTAGGAGAGCTTCAGATTTAGCATACCTTGATAAATAACTCCTGTCATATACAATATGCCTTCGTATCTTTTATATACATAGGAAGTTTACATATTAATGTTTGCATGATGGTAAATCGGAGGATTGCTTCATTAGATTTGAAGGAGCACTTCTCCTCAGGCCAGGCCTCTGGTTTGACTCAGATTGAATTACAAAGCTAAACAGAACAGGAAGGATCTGTGCTCCTAATTCTGTTTGATAGATCTCTTTGTCATTTTCAGATGCCAGATTGAAGATAGCCGCCTCTTCCTTGGCAAAGAACAGCGCTTTTAAGCTCCAGGCTATCAGAGAGAGCAAGCGCCTACAGTATGTGCACAGACTGACAGTTGCATTAAGACATTTCCTGCTGTTTCTTTAAAAACTTATGGCAACCTGCTCGTTATTAGCCTTCTGTAGTTGGAGGTGGTTAAACTGGGCAAGATGAAGTAGAAGTCACAGCTGAAGGTGCTCTGGGCTGTAGCACAGCATAGTAACCACACACCTCTGCAGATGTGCTGGCTGAGGAAGTCATCCTATGGGAATAGGAGCAAGATTTAGCAGAGATTAAGCAGAATGATTGGAAAAAGTCTTCAGGAAATTAGTTTTCTCCCATTCTTTCTCAATCTGAGGGGATTCAAAGGCACTTCATTGTCATAATTGTTTCATGTTTAGTTATGGTTATTGAAAGCTCTTCTCCTAATTTGCTGTACAATTCTCAAATTGCTGATTAGGGGAAAAAATAGACAAAATGTGAAGACAGATCTGAGAACATGTGGAGCCCATTAACAGAACAAATTCATAGCTTATTTTCTCTTATCCATATTTAGTGTTTGTAGGGGGCTTTTGCTTTCTGCAATTTAGCAGGTGCAAGCTGAATGGATATAAAACAGACTTAAGCAAATGTACATGTGTCCACACACAAAACTATCAGTTAAAGTAAATGCAATACCATCCTCACTGTGGAACTACTGTACCTCAGATATACAGCTAAAAGCTCTCCCCCCTACATCACATTTTCTAATGTACTAAGCAACAAAAAACATTGAGTAAAAATAACAAAGGCTGAAGGTTTCAGGAGTTTTCAGGGAGTCAGTAACCAACTGCCATTCTCCTTCAGCAATAAGGGACGCACAGTTCCGCGAGGCTCGCTGGCAATGAAGCCTTAGAGATTTCTGATACACTATGACAATAACAACATATTGCTCTTGCACAGGACCTTTCTCCAAAAAGGGATACAAAGAAGAGAGGAAATATTAAACTTCACAGGCCCTCTAGAGGTAAGGTCAGTATTATTCCCATTTGACTAAATTTGTATAACTTAAAAATTATTAAAACAATGATACCTAGTCCTGATTGAGCATTTTTCAAGAATCTGAAAACACTTCAGAGATGAAGTCTGATATTTCTGTAGACAGAGGGACAGAACCATTTTGCCCAGGCCAAAGTTGAGAATCTAGTTATGATCCCCCTTGCTCAATTTTCTAGCCTCTATCCTTCACAAATCTTACTGTAAGTGAATTTATTCACTATGTCTTAATAAAGCCTTAATTTTTCAAAAGATTTATTTTTAATTCCTTAAGACAATTATCATGCAACATTGCTGATCTAGGAAAATAAGACTCATAATGAAAAAGCTGCTCATATTCAAGAAACTAAATGTACAAGAACTAGCACTAAAACATTTGCAGCTGCTGAAGAAAGATCCTTTACCTGTTTATACCAGTCAATCAGACTATTAACTGGAAATCAGGTTGGGAATTTGAAGCTAGGGAGCAGAAGGAAGAAGGGATGAAAGTCTTGCTGATTTGAAATAAATCATTGCCTCATGAAACTACATAGGAACAGCTAGAACATGCAGCCACTCCAGTTTAAATCTGGAGGTGAGATTCTATCCCTAAAATTGGATAGACATGAAGCAGGGCACATGAGCTAGACAAAAAGAGAAATAGATCATATCTACCTTCCCATTAGTCCCACTTTTTCCAAATCCTCACCACTACACAATAGCAGTTCAGAAGGCTGCTCTAAATTATGATTAATCTTTAATATATCACCTTGCCTTCAAGTTTGCTAACCTGAACACAGTCACTATCCAAGCTGATATCACAATGCAACTTAAGGACTTTGAGGAAAAAAAAATATATATATTTATCCTGAGGTTTCCCTTGCTTTAGCAGCTAAAAAGTCATCAGCTCTAATGAGGAATCTAGGGACACTCAGTAAGTAGCCATGATCTCTCCAGCTGGGCTGGTCAGAAGCTTGAATTGTAACTTAAAAAAACAAAAAAGTTTAAACAAACATAATTAAAATGTTTATTTATTTTCTTCCAAAGGGGCACTTAAAGAACAATACATAGAATGTCCATGAAGTGGTATAAATAACATGAATAAATAATAATGGACAAGTAACACAAACAGGGAATTCCCAAATTCACATCAGTGTGTGGCTGGAATCGCCCACGAGCACCACCATGAGCGCTGGGGGGACTCATGACTGTGGTGGAGGCACATCAGCCACAGGGGGCTCAGCTCACAGAGCTCATGCAGCAGCCAGGCTTTGAGACAAAGCACGGAAGCACTGGAGAGCAAGATTGGCTGGGTGATGTCCAAAGGAAGAAAAAAATAGGCTTATGCTCTGCAGAGTAAGTTTGTTTAATGACTTCTTAATCCCTTCTTAGACTTGGACCATTTGGGCAGGAGGTTGTTGGGGGAGGCGGGGGGCGGTTATGGTAAAGTGCAAAGAATGTGTTGCAAAGGAGAATATTATTGGGAATTCGACCTTTCCTTTCTCTAAATCATTTGGTCATTTCAAACGAGGTTAGTTGTACAATCTGGAAAAAACTGATTTAGATGAACCAATCTGTTCTGCCCTAATCTATTTGTGGTGATTTCAACTCTTTTGAAATATGCATAATTTCATCTTCAAGAAAAAAAACCTCCATAAGGTCAATCAGCCTCCACTACAAGATCCTGAGGCTGTGATAGAGCATCTGAGATAACGCATCAAAAGTAAGCCCCAAGTTTCAGCTTTATGCTTAGCTAGACCAGTTTAAGACCCACAGTGCAGCTGAATTTTTTCTTAGCTTTTTTTCTTTTAGTTAGTTTATCTGGATGGTTTTTGTAATCCAGCTGACCATGCAGCCACACACACATTTGTTCCTAGCACAGATAGTAGCTAGATACAGAGGAATAGATAAAGGCAAAGAATTACTAGTTTTCAGAAGAGAAATACCTATTTAGATATTCTAGAGATCTGTTTTGACTCAAAATTTCTATGGGAAATTTTTAGACATTTATTTTCCTGAGAGATCCTGGCAATTCACACAAACAGAAAGTAAAAAGCAGTATCATTTTACAGATCATAGCTAACCTTAGCATCTGCCGGACAAGTATATGACATTAGTCATTTGAGAAGACCAGGAAGGACTCTAAGACTTTACACAACAAGGTAAGAAATCGCAATTGTGTTTATTTTCCTAGTCCACATATTTATTCAGATCACATTATCCAAAGTAAGAGAATGTCTACATCTCCAATTAGAAATGCTGTTCATTTATATTCAACTAAAACACCATTTTTACCAACAGAGCATATACTGTATTATAGCATTGTGCTGTAGCTGGAGGACCAAGGAACTGAACAAGCAAAATTCCTACAGTAACTGGCATGGAAATTAGGCATTATATAATAATGCATATACTGCATGGACAAGGACTAGATGAAATCATGTATGACAATACTGTTATAATTTGAAAAATGTTAGATATTTATGCCATTCATGTAAAATCCTATGACTAGTAAAAGCTTGTACCTTATACAATCTGCAACTTCATTCCTTAAACTGCCTTAAACTTTCTTGCCACAGTAGTTTCCTCAATGACTTAATTCCACTTGCTATGAATTTATTTATGATTAAAACAAACAAAACTCTGCTTTTAAGTTCTGATTTTTTCCATTCCTTGTTGCTGCTAAATTTAAGACTGGCAAATTTTTCATTAGGCAAGACTATTTATTCACAACTGAAAAGTAGGTAGAAATCCATATAGTTACTTGTGGTTTATTATTCAGACATCTTTGCAGACAAGCCAGACAAGCTGTACTCCCTGGAAAATAAAGGCTATTTGGCTGTGACTAGTAGCTGTTATCTTTAATAAATGGTTCTTGTTTAAACTTGGCTCCACCTATTATGACGGAAGTAACTGGAAGCCTTGTTATGGAGGGAATAGCAGATATCAATTCTACATGAAATATTTTATTATCACAGTGGGATTTGTATCCGATATGCAGTGTACACAACTTCATTTACATTAACATTAACAGCAGAAAGAGAGCCAGGGAGAATCTCCCTCCTCTGGTGGATGCAGGGGGGAACATTGTCACCAAGGGCGACGAAAACGCTGAGGTACTTAATGCCTTCTTTGCCTCAGTCTTTAATAGTAAGACCAATTGTTCTCCAGGTACCCAGCACCCTGAGGTGGAAGACAGGGACCAAGAGCAGAATAAACCCCCCACAGTCCAGGAGGAAGCAGTCAGCAACCTGCTGCGCCACCTGGACGCTCAGAAGTCTATGGGGCCGGATAGAATCCACCCGAGAGTGCTGAGGGAGCTGGCAGAGGAGCTTGCCAAGCTGCTCTCCATCCTTTATCAGCAGTCCTGGTCAACGGGGGAGGTCCCGGATGACTGGAAGTTAGCCAATGTGACACCCATCTACAAGAAGGGCCGGAAGGAGGATCCAGGGAACTACAGGCCAGTCAGTGCCAGCCTGACCTTGGTGCCGGGGAAGATCATGGAGCGGCTCATCTTGAGTGAACTCACCGGGCAGGTGCAGGACAAGCTGGGGATCAGGCCCAGCCAGCATGGCTTCATGAAAGGCAGGTCCTGCCTGACCAACCTGATCTCCTTCTATGACCGGGTGACCCGCCTAGTAGATGAGGGCAAGGCTGTGGATGTTGTCTACCTGGACTTTAGTAAGGCCTTTGACAC
>WAAD01028335.1:28476-48809 GCA_013389945.1 Fregata magnificens
AGGGGGAGTAAAGATTTACATCCACTTCTTGGATAGCCTAAATGGCCGAAGCTCCACAGAAGCCAAAGAAACCACCCTGACATATGCAGCCGGCTTATACACTTTTCATATGGAAATGCTTTCTTTGCTTTCTGAATGTTTTCATTTTTAATAAAAAGCTACAGTACAAGGTACTATGTTCTGTGAGCTATCCTAAATGAACCAAATTTAACCCCATCTTATTTTATCAGTATGAAGATGAAATGTGGAATAAAATAAAAAACCCCCAAATTTAATTGGGGGGGGGATTAGAGCAGAGTTCATACATATCCTACTAATAAAAATATGGGACAGAGAGCTCTTTTACAGCTCTCATTTCCACACATAGCTAATAAGGAGCTCTCAGACAAAACGTTTGTGTATTCCACCACTCAAAGCGGAAAATCCCATTTTGCCATCCAGGCTACCGTGTGGTATTCACCCATATGGCAGACAGCTGGGGAGAGTAATATCTTAAACCACTGCTGCTGAATTCACTAAACCTGACAGTCTTGTGTTTACAGTATGTAAAACATGGAAGATAATTCTTTCGTTCCTTTGACTGTCTGCATGGATTACAAATCCTTCATGGCAGCTTTTCTCTCAGAGTGTGTCTCTATGAAAAAATCTGCTTGCATAGTAGGATAAGGCCTGCAGAACTGTTCAGGGCTTCTGGGCAAACTATGACTACTGAGATAAGGTATGGTTACATTAATCTTCCTCATTTCAGATAATAAATGCAGATTCCTGTTAGACTGACTGGACACAGGCCTTTGCACGTGTGCACCAAACAGGGGTGCTGCAGGTCCCCACGAGCTGAACGCAGTTCTTCGACAAAAAAAACTTTAGGAAACAAAACCAAGCATCTGCAAAGTAAACATAACAGACAGCTAACACCTAATGAAAAATTTGCCAGAAGCACCAGAGAGAAAAGTATCCAGAGTCTATTTAATCCAAACAGTAATCTTTGCTAGGATTAATCTAGGCCCTTCCATAGTTTCCCTGTTACCTGCCCTCTTTCTGTTCATTTCTGTCATCATCGATAGCAGAAACCACGTGGCACCATTCTCATTGCCACGTCATTCTCTGTTGCAGCAGAAATACAGCAATAAGCAACCGAACAAAAAACTACCCCTACTTTTTTTTTTTCCCCCCTAACAATACCTCTACAGAGAGAGGCAAAAAAACACATAAGAGCCCTAAAGCAATTTAGTCAATCAATATGACTGCTACCAGTTACTGCATTGGAAATGTTGTGGGAGGTTTCCTGGCCTGTTTGTAGATGTGTGTGTTTGTTTTTACAAGGTTCTCCTCCAAGAACAAAACACCAGCAAGCCTTGTGTCTCCCTGTAGAGTTGATTATATTAGATCATTTTATCTTACTGACGGAGGGGAGAGACAGGCTGGGCGTGATGAATGGCTATTGTTATACCCTACCTGACCACCCTGGCGCCCACCCAGGCACGCAGCCTGATGGCAATCAGGTAGCCTGACTCACATGATATTTGACAAAGGATAGGTCAAGATCCTCCCCATCTGTTATCAGGAAAAGCCTTCTGTCTACTTGCAGCAATACTGCAGTGTGAAATTTATTACTGAAAAAATGCATAGAAATAAGACATGCAGTTTATAGGTTTCCCTGCTATTGTATTTACATGATTAAGAAAGAAAAGGAAGCACCTGCATTGGAATAAATGGCAGCTCTTTTATGTATAGCACAGCCCAGAGAACATACACGTTTAAAACAGACAGTATTCTTTATCATCACCAACATAGTTGAATGCAAACACCTACAGTTAGCCACCCATATCTATGCTTAGCTGCCTAAATTATGAGCCTGCTATAAAACTTATGTAGCACTGACACATGAGCAAAATTTTAGAAGATACCACAGGACTTAATACAAATCCCAGTATTTGGCTCCATCTGATATAAGCAGCTGCTGCTTGAAAACTTAGAAATGAGAGCATTTCTGTTGTGAGAGACGAAATTCCAGGAACTGAAATACAGAACTGCACACAGGGAATTACTAATACATTAAGTAAAAAAACTTCTCCTACCTCTAATTACATGAAACAAAATGCAGAATGATAAGCAGTAAGTGCATCTGTAAGACCAAGCAATATTTGGTTTTGGATCTTCTAACCTTAATATCCAGGGGCATCTAATAATTTTTTCAACTGCAACAATAACCCTGTGGCCTTGTGGAAAAAGTACTGAAGTACTAAACTAGATCTTCAAGCAGTCCAGATGATGCATTTCCATTTATTCACATAACCTGTAATTTAAACAAATTATAAAAAGAGGACCTTCCACAGTCAGGGGTAGAGTCACATCTAGCTCATGTGTGTTATGGCAGTATATTAATTATGGGAACTGCATGCTTCCAGGCAACTTTTCTCACCTTCCTTACAAAATAAGGTAAAGTTTTTGCTACTCTCCCTGCATAGGCTTCATCATTTGTCAATTTACCAATTTTAGCAGAAAACAATTTATTACAATAATTAATATCCATTAATATTTTATTACTAAGGATTATAATTATTTCTTTTTCTGTAGAGAGTTATTCTTGATACATTAGGCAGGCACGTACTTTCCTACTCTTAAAGCTGGCCTTGTTGCTAGGTAGCAAACAAGAACAACACCACACACTTTGGAAGATCTCACCAAATAAATTATCATCTAATTTTTTTTGACCTGAGCCCAATACTGCTAATTCTCTTTAATAGTTTTGTGGGTGCTTTGGACTCAATTCATTTACAACTTGAGGGTCTCATTTTCTTTTTATTCCAGAAAGCCATATGCAACTATTTCCTGTCTCTGCAGGCTGAGGACAAAGCTGATCAGCTGCAGACTTTTATTGCTAGCGAGCTCAGCCAACAAGCAATATTTGTTCATCAACTGTATCATGCACAACCACACATAATGTCACTGGACAACTTTCAGCAAAGCTAAAATCCCCCATTGAAAGCACATGGTAGCCAGCAGGCTGAAGGATACAGGACCTGAGCACAAAGTTTGTTTCTTATATCATCACTGGATTGCCGACAGCCTGATTCTCAACCTTTGCAGTGCCAACGGTTGAATTTAGTAAAAAGTGGGGGATGAAAACTGGACCTTACTTCAGTATATAATTGCACAGATGCTTCCAGAAGTCACATATTGTAATTATACCGCACCACATGATGTAGGTGCTTACGTATGTTGTAGCAGCAACTTGGGTATTGTATCATAACAGTGCTTCAGTACAATAAATGGAGTAAATCATCTCTAGCGTGGAACTATAATGCAGCACATCTACAGACTTCTCCAACACAGCCTTATTGCCCTTTACGAATTACTAGACAGTTAAGAGACAAATAACTCGTGGCAAAGTCCATAGGGATAGACAGTATGGCAATGAATTTCCCTGTCATTTGCTACTGAGCGTCACGTAGTTTGGCTCAGTGAGAAGTGGCAGATTTCAACGAGGACCTTGAACACACAAAGTTCCTCGAACTGGGCTTTCCTTTCTTTCATTGCCATAGTTAAAGCTGAAGCAAACCCCCATGCTACACCAACAGACAGTGACATATTACTGAAAAAACTTCTCCTTTTCCACGCAATGCAACACAAGGCATGGTATCGCCACTGAATACCAGACAACAGTAGGTTTTGAGCATTGGTGCAATCCTTTGCATTTGTGCTGAGTGGACCATAGGTCCTCCAGATCTAAGTAGGAATGTTCTACACCTACTTTGCACTTTGTAGGTGAACGCATAATGCCTAAGGCAATGGAGAAGTGCAAACGCATACAGCCAGTAAACACGCAAGACCTAAGAAACTTAAATAGGTAGGATATAGAACCACAAGAAATGGGTAAAACAGCTCTTGTCAATCCAAATTACTTAATAGCAGAAAGTATTTTTGTTATACAACTCAAATTCATATACAATCCATAAATCTGCCCTTAATTACCATAATCGTATGAAAAGACAATAAGGACTGATTATACAAACCTTCCTCCTAATATTTTCTGCTATAACAAAAACCTAAGGCCCATTTTATGTATCATAAATTATATATGTCACTTCACAAACATCCTCACAATGTTAGTGTGTTCAGTATGGCAATTTCTGCAGTTAGGGAAAGAAAAATCACCATTATTCAAATTATGAAATGAGGTAACAGGATTTCATATCCATGATTATATAGAACATAGATAATTATAAGAAAGCAGGGAACCAGACATAGTCCCTTAACATGTAGATTTTTATCATCAAAATCTACATAAGTCTACAATATAGAATATCACAACAAAAGGAAAAGAAAAAAATGCTTAAGACTAAGCACCCTCCGATCCTTCCCTGGCAAAACAACACTCCAAGCAGATGCAACTAGGTTTCACTCTGCCACCAGCATCTAACTGAAAAGATTGCTGCAAAATTCTACGTGTTCCTCTCCCATTCCTGCATTTCAGAGCAGATCAATTTGGATAAAGATTCGTGAGAAGTGCAGATTCTTATCAGTGAAAGATCTCAAAATATCATTTTCTAAGGTTCAGAAAAACAGTAGCAAAAGTTGTCGTCATTATCTGCTCTCGGTCTAGAAACAGCAACAACCCAATGAAAAAGTCTACTGTGAAGTTCCAATATTCAAATAAAACAGAAATCCCAAACCAGTTAGCTAGAGCATCCCACAGCAATCAAATTAATATATCTGAGGTCACACTTTCCTCTTAGGCTCACTCTGGGGGACCTGTAGACCACTGCAGAAAGAGGCTGGACCCCTTTTTTCTGACCACCTGCTTCTGGTGCTTCTCTTACATCAGGTTTGACAATCAAGTAGCCAGAGGGTGAACCTGTTCAACAGAAAGCTGATCTGCCAGATACTAGCCCACCAAAAAATAACAACAAAAGAACGGTTTTCTCTCAGTAGAAGGCCTCTGTGAAGCTAGACAACCGCTCCAGTGTTAGCGTTGGTGAAGGAGATTGCAGGAGTACACTCAGCCTCAGCAAAAGGTTTTTCAACACAGTGGTCCAGCTGAACTCCATTTAGTGGCAAAATTAAATCACACCATGGATGTACAGCCACTAAATCTGACATGAGGGGGACAGAAGGAATGAGTAACAGGAAAAAATACTGCTCAGCAGAAGGCCACAGTTATACCAGATACCGATAGAAAACTATCTTATGAGGTTATATCTGTCCAGCATTACAGCAATTCATACACCCAGCCTTGGCTGACTATTTTTTTGGTAACAGCAAAAAGAAATGTCTGAATCAATGCTTATGAAGGTGGGCTTAGTGAAGAGTAAAATTGTAGCCCTTAGTTCTGCTAAAACCTTTCTATTATTTCATGTTTTGATTAATAATAGGACTGTGTTCTTATTAAAGTAGATGTTTATAGCTATTGCCAACATTTTTTGAAAGGCTGTAATTCTCCTTTGCTTATGCTCTGCATGAGATGTGAGATTTTATGGCCACGAAGGTAGCTAATCATGCCCAGCTAGTTGGACAGTAAAGCAGTTTTCATGTCATTCATGCTCCCTTTTCCTCAATTCAGATGGGAACAAATCCATGACTTGAGATAAGGAAGCATCAGCCTGGTTAATACTTGGTACAGATCCCAGACTTCAGCTGCCCCAAGAAGACAAGACACTGTGAAAATCAGCAGCAAAACACTGAGATAGAAAGAAATGCATCCACAGCTCTGACAAAATGTGGAAACAAGAACTGATGTATGCCTCTGATATAGAGAGCTTCTGCACTCATACAGATAAAGGTTGTGTTAGCGCAGCTGAGCAAGTCATGCAGTACTTGTACTGGAAATAGTGTCTGTACAGCAACAGCGCAAAGCAGCTACTAGGTACAACAGCACAGCATACGGTATGGTACGCAGCTTATTAAATTGTGTGCTTCACAATAAGCATAAGCCTCCAAAGACAGCTTTGGACTTAAATAGCAAGTCCTGCATAACATCACTTTTCTTTTTTTCCTTTCCAGAGAATTATTGTTGATGGCTTATTCCTAGAATTGAGTTACATTCACATAAAAGTAAAGTGGGGAAATGAAGTGTTCACACTTATTTTTGTTCAAAATCATGTCTCTTATAATGTGACTCTTGATCTGGGATTCAGAAAATGCTGAAGTCAAATACAAAGCTGCACAATCAGGTTTATATTTAAAGTTTACTACTGTTTCTTGGGGCACTTCCCACCAGATAAAAAGGTTTCTAATTATGGTCTCAACCAAGGCTCACACATCCTCTGCTTCTGGAGTGCTTTTGGCTTTGCATTGATAGTCTGGGTCCCCAAGGGAGAATCATAGATAACTATTCCATCATGGGCAGCCAAACACTTAGCAAACATCAAATTACAATGCAGCCCAACCAAAGCAAGGGGTGTCAGGCAGCTCATGTGACACACAGATAGACACAGCCATAGCCAATGACAACATAGGCAAACATATAACCCCTTATTCTTAAGTCATAAACATATGTCCAAATATATCACTCATCACAGATATATATTTATATTCAGCTATTGAAGCAGCATGTGATAATCTTGCCACTTAAAGTACTAATTTATACATGTTCGATCTATATAGAGCAGATCAAAATTTATATGTGACTATAAATGCATATTTACAATGAGCTTTGAAAATATGAATATCTAAATTACCACACCTCTCTCACCACCCCCACCACCCCCAAAAAAGCCCCCCTCATTAAAAAAAATTAGTTCAAAATCTCCAGACAGGTTGTTTGGAGTTTACATCACTCACTGCAAATGAAAAATATTATTATTCATTTACGGTCCTGACTCACACCATAAAATTTTAAGTCTGTGACATCCAACAGGCCCAAAATCTTCTGTTTCAGTAAATTGATGTACTAGTTAAATTCTTCAGTGATGCTGATGAAAACATGCTACGATAAATTAGTAATGTAATTTCAAAAGAAAATTGCCCAGCATGGACAGGAAATAAGTGCACATGCAATTGTCTAGTTTGCTTAGAAATTAGTCTGTATGTTCAGTGTCTATCCCACAGCTAATAAGCAATTTTTACCCCTTTGGTTGACATGAATCTTACTAATGCTTACAAGCATTCTTCCTACTTCATCTATAGAATTTAATTTGCAAGGTATTTGATAAAACAAGGCACAGGGAAAGCAAAATATACTATTCATATCTTTTTTCCTGGATATATTATGTTTAAAAAAAAAGGTGCATTATTAGAAGCCTAAAGTCTACACAGTGCTGGTTGTAACCAAATATTCCCTTTGAGGAATTTACAGGAAGAGGCATGCTTTTGAAATAATCATATGTGTAAATAATTGTCAGAGACATGACAGTATAATATTCTGCCTCATCATTTTCCATGTATTAGTTTAAGAACCCAAGTTTCTATAGGGAAAAGGCAAACCTGCAAAAAACTATACTTGAAAATAAGTATTTTGATTCAATTTACCTTAAAGGTGAGGGGAAAAATAGAAAAAAAACCAAATACAATGATAGACTACTCCCATATGATAAGATAGTTTGATTCAGTCTGTCCACACTACATAGCATCTGATAGCAGACTCTTTACCAGAGCTATAAAACATGCTAACAGTGCCATTAAGCTTACCTATACCATCTCCCAACACAGACATAAACTTTACCTACACAAAATGCTCTTGGCACAGTTGCATTTTGTACCTGCCTACTGCCAAATTTCAAAGAAACTGCAGAAAAGACCAAAGAAATAGAGAAACAGACATTCATTTGCAGCCTAGAAAGATCCAGATGGTCTTCCTCTGTTAGGGGAAGACATCACCAAGGTCATAAGGTAGAGAGACATGTCAGCCCATTAAAGAAACAGTGCTCCTCCAAGAATGTTAGGGCATATCAGAAATAATGGATAGAGTTAGAGGATAATTCATCAAAAAGCATTCTAAAGATAATTCTGTAGTTACAGGATAACTAATAGCGTATAGTTACCAGTAGCAGAAAACCAAAGAGGAAATAAATGTTTAAATCACAGCCAAGCAACAGTGGTGATATTTGACTGTAAACCATAGAACTAAGCAAAGGACAAAAAGTTTAAATCAGAAAAACTTGAAGGAGCTCAGAAGGACTAACAAGAGGCTCCTAAGAAAATAGCAGACAAAAACGTACCATTGACGCATACCCAGCTGCCAGAACTGAGAGGACACCAGCTCTTTTGCAGTTCCAGGTACCTTACTGGTTTCTACATTAATTTAACACCCAGAAGAGAGGCATAACAGCAGACTGATAGCTCAGCAAAAACCTTGCTTCTTGATTATCTCTGGATACAGAAGAAAAGCAAGCAATATTATAAATAACAAAATAAGACTGGAATATCAGGTTTTGTAGAATGGAAAATTATTATTATGGTCTCCTAATGCTAAGTCCTCATGCTGCTTAAACAGATTTCTGGCATGCCTTAGTCAAAGCAACCGCAAATATTAGTCTATACATTCCATAGCATCTGTTTAGGAACAACAGGACATTCAATAAAACTGAAAATACAATGAGAAATATTTCCCTGAAAACTCCAAATAAATCCAGAGACCCCACTGATGAAAAACACCAGCTGACAAAAAAAAAAAAAAAAAAAAAAAAAAAAAAAAATAAAAAAAAAATTTAAACCCAAAATTAAAACCCAAAAAAAAAAAAAAAAAAAAAAAAAAAAAAAAAAAAAAAAAAAAAAAAAAAAAAAAAAAAAAAAGAATTGAAAACAAAGTTTAACTCCAAGATCTTTCACAATGGTTACATTTATTTGACTAGTGTCTATTTACCAGTATGCTTCATACCAATGCCTTAGCAAATACAAATTTTCAGTTAACTCCATGCTTCAGAGATTAGGCAAAGGTAGTTCTAGAGCATTACTTTTACTTCTTAATGGAAATCAGTTTTTCAACCACTTAAAGTTAGCTCCAGTTAACAACATAAGCTTGCTAAGTTTCAGCAAACCTAGCTGTCTAGAATTTCTAGTGGCTCAAAAAAAAAAACCCAAAAAGAAAAACAAACAAAAAAAACCCCACCACCATAAAACCAACCACCCACAAAAAAACCCACTACCAAGGCTCTTTAAGTTTCCAGCAGTTATCTCATTTTCTCCTTTACTTGTTTTAAGCAGGCTCTATTTTATTTATTTATTTATTTATAATACTTAGTTCTGCACCATCTAGACTAGAAAGCTGTCACAAGGTGTTCAGGTTATTAATTTAGACTAATAGCCTCAAAATTCAGCTCTGAATGCATGTTTGCAGAATATGGAGACTTTAAACAGATTAAAATGCATCCAAATTAATCATTCTTCTCCTTTGAATTATTTCTGTGGCCAAAATGTTTTATGTTCCATTCCTGTGTATTTCCTAATCCTTTATGATCTGTTTCGTCCCAGTGGAGCACACATGTTTTGCTGAGATCTACTGCAAATAGATCTCACAAAATATGACTAAATACTGTGAATTAGTAATTCAACATAACAAGAAAATGTAGATAACACATTATAAAACCTATTGCAGATAATATCCAACCACAGCTTTAACCTTTTATATGAAGATAGTACAGCTACTCTATACTTTAATGGGAAGTACACTTTAACCTCAAAATAAGTATCCTTAACTTGTCCACCTGCTCTCTTTGTCTCACTCTCTGCAAATAGCAGTTCCTGATAAAAATGAAGACGTGCTTTTGCTGCGTGACTTCTGGGAGCGTCTCTAGATCAATTAGCATTTGCATTATCATTTCAGGAAGTGATATATAACCCTGGCCACATTTTGAGCTATCTCTTGGAGAGCCTACATTCAGACCTTTTATCCCTCTGTCAACTCAAATTTGTCTGCTCGTGAAGTTACTGGAAAGAATGACTCAACATTAATTTCAATTACAGCAGAGTGAAAGTCCATTCATAAATACTGCCTCTGACAGACTTCACTTTGCTTCTTGATGCTGACCTTGATTAACCGGTATACGCAGTATATTCCAAAGAAAAGTATCAAGACCTCACAACATTGCTTTAACTCAATACACAGTCTTTCAGAGGAAAAAGAAAAAAATGCCATTTTCTCACATTAAAAAAAAAATCAAAACAAGATTTCATTATATTAAGGAAATTTCCAGCAATTATGCCATCTCCCTAATATTCTTTTGTATAATCACCTAAGGAGTACTGGAGATGCACCAGAAGACAAGATTTCGTTCATTTTGAGGTGCATCTGATTGAATCTTAAAAGACCAGTGTCAGGTTTTTTTTCTTTGTGAATGCCTCCAGAAATGTATCAGATCAGATTTCAAGCATTCGTAAGTTATTTAAATCCTAATATAAACATAGCTTGAAGGAAGTCAAGTTATTCTAAGAATTGGTTTAAAGGTATACAGTACACTGCTCCCTGAAATGTAAAAGAACTCTGAAACGCGCATAATATGCATACAACATGCACTATATAGACAGAAGATTCCCCCAAAACGAACAAAAAGTCCTTCCATGTGCAATTAATGATAGGACAGCAGATGGTAAGTGAGGTTAGTTTTCCTGTACCATTAGTTAGCATCTTTTCCCTGATTGTCATAGTGCCTCAGGGTCCTTTGAGCATTTAAAAACAACCCAGTAAGATAAGGTAAGGAACAAACACAAGAAGAGACTGAAGTCCAAGTCTGAAAGTATCTAGGAGCACAAGGATCATTGATTACTAAAGTCATGGGGGCTCAAGGCTTTTAATTCTTTAGCGAATCAGGCCTAAATGATTTTCCAAAGTGGCAAAGAAAGTTTGAAGGAACGAACTCCCACCTCTATCGTTCTGTGCCAGCCTGCACAACCATCCTTTGGTTTCTTGTTTCATTTTGTCTTCATCTGTTGAAGTGCCACAGCTACCAGGTGATGAAGTTAAGCACACCTCTTCCAAACAGAAAATCATGAGGACAGTTTTGGTGGGACTATCAACTACAAAATTCACTCTACTCTGTGCTAGTGTACAGGGCAGGATAAACACTGTTCAGATGATCCGTAAAAGGCAGTTCAAAAAAGGCCACCAACTTTGAAGAGGCATCCACTTTTTAAAAACAAATATGACCTCAGATACCATGTTGTTTTCATGGTTTGACTTTTCAAGTTTATTCACATCACAGTTAGCTGTACTGGATTCTATACTGTAGCCCCATCCAGCATAGCCAGATTATAAGAAAAATGGCTTTTACTGCCCACCATGAGCAATCCCCTCTGGAGTCATAGTGGTACTGTACCATACTTAGTTTCTGCCCAAAGCGTTCACAGATACCTTGCAGCTGTTGAGCTGGGTTTAAAAAAAATATAATATATTGGGTACTTTAATTAAAAACTGAATACAAGATGTTCTCATGAGTCTATATGAAATGCAAACCACGAGAGTACCAGGACAATATCCTGGTGAGCTAATTGCAAATAGATCTAAACAGCCCTTTATTCTAATTTAGCGATAAAATCTATTTCCCAAGCCTCTAAGTTTCAGTCAGGTGATATTTTCTGTTGAGATATTCCCTCTGTGTAAAGCCAATAGTCACTAAAAGCAATTACGGGTATTGAGGAGCAGAGGAAGAGCCTGTTGTGGTTCAGGCTTTCTCTCTGACATCAGACTGGGCATTTGCTCTGGAGGGGGTTAAGCCCCACTGCTGCGAATGACCTGGAACCCAGTGCATATTTTGTCTCCAGCAGCAAAGAACAGCTGTCCACCAAAAACATTTAAGAAACCTGCTAATCCCAATACTCCCACAGCAAATTAAGCCATCAGATTGAATACAATCCTCCACAAAATGTTAGTTAGCAGCATGGGCCCTGCATCCCCCCACGGTAGTTCCTGTGGCTCCAGTGGATGCACTGCTGCTCAGAGAGCTCCCACACCTGCTTTGTCCTTCCCCCACGGCCCCTTCTTGCATAACCATGCTGACACGTCCCAGCCTCCCCAATCACTCTCCTTAACAGTGCCCTGGTGCACCGCAGGGGCCAGCACCTCCCCGAGGCCAGGGGCTGCTTGGGCCAGCAGGGCAGGGCCTGGCAGCCAGGGCCTGTCCCACCACCGCAGCCAGGGAGCAGGGCAGCCTCAGGCCTGAGCACCTCCCTGGGGACAGGCCGAGGCCAGGCCAGTGGCCCACCAGTGGGCCTAGCTCGACAGGACCCCTACTTCTCTATCTTGGCATCCTTCCACCAGTGTTGCCATCCTAATTTGATTCCCTGTGACCACCACTACCTAGGTCTAAAAGTCGTAGCAGAGGCACAGACTCCTGCCCAGAGCAGCCTCCCGTTGCTCTGGCTGCGGAGGGAAACGCTCAAGGAAGCAATCACTGGAAAGGGCCGTAAAGCTTCCTGGCGCTTCCACCTTTCTCGATTGCTTCATTTGGCTGGTTTATGGGATGAGCGTACACAAAATGCCCTATTGTAAGGAGTGGGTTAGATTTGCCTGCCTATCTGATATCCACTATTTTCTATGCACGTGATCTCCTTCACCAACTTCTCTCGATCTGAAGATCAGCACTACTACTCTGCAAATAAACTTATTTTCTTACAGCCTAGAATATAGCTCCTACAAGAGTCAACTGAACAGCGTTTTTTCTTTCTAAAAAGCATCCTAATGGTGTTGTAGAAAGCACCTTTCACTCAAGGCAGTTTGTGATCCAGCTGTCACAGGATGCCATTGGTTTTCTAGCATTCTTCATGCTCTTAAAAATGCCTACTTTATCAAGGCAGTACCCACCCCCTTAACGCATCTCAGTTCATCTGCCCTTATAATATACATGGGCAGAAAGATATGACTTATTTTTCTGTAAACACCAATTTTTTTTTTTTTTAATTCCTAATGCAATTCCTTGCTGATTTCTCAGACACTTTGTCCGTGATCTATTTCCTGCATCTATTTTATATCCATCGTGTATGCTGCCTTTTGTGGGAAGCAGAGCTACCAACATCCTTAACAGATATCTCTATCCAATTTTCACGGTCTTTGACTCTAACTGGCTTTCTGCCAGCCAGCAGCCATACCACAGGAACTGACTTTTTACCATGAAATATCTTGAGTGACTTCAGATAATTCAACCTGAGAATATAAATGCCTCTTTGAACAATTCAGCAACTACAATCTAAGTATCTTAATTAGCGAATCTATGGAGGATTTTCCTTCAGTTTGTTTAAGGGAGTATGTTGGAAGGTAAATACCTTCGGCAATATATTTTAAAAACATTGATTGCTGAGCCACAATGTTTTCTTCTCAAGTAATATCCAGTGATGCAACTGATACTTCTGCTTGGCCATACCACTGATGAAAAAAAGGCCACGAAGTCATTTGAATAACATAATTTTCCTCTCCTCTTTCCCTAGATTGGTGTGTGCCTCTCCTGGAAAAATCCAGATCCCCTCCCACACAACACTGGCCTCAAGAAAACAGCACAAATTCAGCCACTTGTTCAACTCTAATGTCCAACCAGTAGAAACAGAAACTGTATTAACACTTTTCAAAGCCTTGCTGAAGCTTACCATCATTCAGTCGTCTTCAGGAATTTATCCACCAGAGAAAATCTCCTAACATCTAACAGAACAGACATTTCACAGATGTTAGTCAATTGATTAACTATGCAGTTGCAATGTAATAGACCCCATACATATGATCAGGGAATTGTAACTTGCAGCTCTTCAGCTGTTTGACACTGTTTATTGATTAGAAAAACAGATTGCCATTCTCAGTATTGTAACATAATATTTTAATTACTGCTATATAGAGCATCTGACCTTCAGCCCATTAGGATAAAACTATCCACATAGTGTCTGAGTCCTCCTGTTCTCCTCAGTTCCCAAAAGCGGATTTATCAGTGATGCCTAGTCAACCATGATTCTGCAGCCTTCCCCTCCTCCCAAATAAGTTTCATCTGCTTTTATCTCATTTTGCTATGGGAAGACTCAGTCAGATGTGTTTATAAGCAGCAAGGTAGTTGAATGCTTTTTATTTCACAGTCCTTGTAGAAAGTTGTAAAAAATTGAATAAAAGACCATATATACAAATATGTATATGTGTGTGTGTATATATATATATAAAAATACAAATACTTTAAAGCCAGTAACCCCTACATCTCTAGATTATCCCTCTTTTGTGTTATCTACAAGCACCTACATGGAATCTGGCAACGCTGTTCATCCCACAGTACCTGACCCTCTTTGCTACAGAAACTAGAAATGATTAATCTTCCAGTAGATTTCAACAGTTACTATCAATTCCACCCATTAAAGATTCTGCAAGAGGCAGGATTTGAAGTTTGCTTGGTTTAACATTTTATTGACTTCCCCCCCCCCCAGGATTGTCTCTAAACAATCCTTTTCCAGGATTGTTTAAAAATCTGTGTGGGGAGAACTGATGAGAGAAATTTTTACATGGAAAGCAATGGACCCAATACCTTTGTAAGTAAGCTCCCCATGCCTTAAAGTGACATTTGTGCAGAAACAAAATAACCCAGAACAATCCCAGCCATAGGATTAGTCCTTAGATTGTGCTATAAAGGCAGCATTATAGACTTCCTTATACAGTATCCATATGCTTCTGTAGGAAATACACATGGAAAGGAAATAGATATTATTCAGACTCTAAACACATTTATTTCTTGCATTTATGTTTCTTTACCATGACTAATCCTTCTGTTTAAGGAAGTAAAGAGATCAAGATAGCTCTTCTTTTCTGCACTGCGAATGCACATTCAAGTTGAGCTGTCAGAAAATAAGTTTTTCTAGAAACTAGAAAACCTAAACAAATGAACCAATTCATATCACTCAGAAGGCAGAAAGCGTGAGAGAGAAGGGGAAGAAGGCATCAGCATGTGGCAATGGTTTCCAGTGATATAGCCAGTTTCAGCATGTGTGTAATGCCATGTGAAAAATAAAAATGTGTATCATAATTGTGCAATTCACATCACAAAGGACTTTTAAAATAACCAGGTCTTAACTGAGAACATTGTCCATTGCTGTATTGTACCAGCAGGCAAGCAGGAACCTAACTAAAATCTAATATCTAAAACAACAGGCGGACTATCACAATTTAATTCCTTAAACTTTGAAAAGGAGATGCTGGCATATGGAGAACCTATTTGAGACGTTTCAAGCCACCACATCTGTACAAGTGTTACAATTGTGTATGCTGTGTATGAATAAGACATTTAACCCTAAAGCTGATTTAAGCACAGGAATCTGAAGAGAGTCTCAACTACCTACATACATTTATTCCAAAATTCTCTCACCCACATTTGAGTGAACTATTGAAGTCCATTGTCTTATTGGAAAAGTGTTTAGACTGATACTGCTCTGAAAATAATCTCGTGTGGCACATTTCTCTGAATGTGCTCTGTCACCCATCCACCCATTTGTCCTTTAGATAATTTCTCCAACACACCAATTGCCCCAGGCTCTGGTGGATATTCTTCAGCTTGTTAACTGAGCAGCCAGTCAGCCTTGCCTTAAGGCAGCGTAAATGAGATCGCAGTCTGTATTATTAACCAGTAAAGTTTTATTGTACATTTGTATTCCCCCATTCTCATCTCACTACTTGTATCCTCCCGTTTACATAATCCGTTCTTCAAGACAACACTGGTTGCTCTTACCTTTTCTAATACAATAGCGCTTTGGCCCAAAACTAGAATTTTTCAATGACGTATGTAGTTGAAAGACAATTGTAATATTAGAATAAATAGTATATTCCTCCTTCAACATAGTAAGTAAATATCACAAATGTCATACAACAGCATTCCCAGCCTTAATCAGAAAAGACGAGAATCTGAGAACTGAAGAAAAGTCAAGGAAACCAAGAAATACCTGGTTTGCATTCTTCATAGCAAGGGAGATGAGCACAGAGCTTTTAGATCTAATAACCCAGGTACCAGAATTTGCAAAGCCTCCTGTCTATCTCCCTCCATAGTGGAAAAACCCCAAACTTAACAAAAGCAGGTTACAACATTTTGACTAACCTCAGTTTCCTGGTGCATTTCTGCATCAAAAAGTATTTTATTTTTCCCTTATAATAAACCCCAAAATTGCCTCCCTGGGCACTCCTACTACGCATAACCCGATTTGTCCTTTTTCTCAACTCACTAAACTCTTTTTATCAGAGTACAGGTGTTTGTAGTCTGGAACTCAGAAAGGATGCCCTCAAAACCAGAATTATCCTTAATGTCATGTCATCCCCCCCCCACCCCCACCCCCAAGAAAAAGAAGGGGGAGTTGTTTTGTTTTCTTCTGTTTCTTTAAGAGTACCATGAACCTTACCAGTTAAGGATTCTCTGTCACAAGCTCTTGGATTAGAGTGTATGTCCCACGAGTGTATAGGAAGCAGAAAGTGGGCAATCCTCAATGACCGTGGATGAGAACAGCGTTTAAGAAGCATACAAAGGCTGTTATATAACCTATTAATTCAATGGCTTTACAGCATTTTCTGCTCTGCTGGGTACAAATGAAAGAAAAAATTACCTATTCCAAGCCTATAAAACTTGCAGTCCCTAAAAAGGGCTGGCAGAATCTATTCTGGGAGGTATTGTTTGGGTAAATAAGAGGGACAGTTACTTTTCTGCTGAAAATTCCAGCTTGAATTTAAACTGAGGAATAATTCTGTCCTTTTTAGAACCAAACTCTGCTCTACAATGACCAATTTTCAGCCACTCTCTCTGTAAATGTTGCTCACTAGAAAACGAAACTTGCAGACAGAAACTCTGCTTTTGTCACTGAGATTGATTTCAGGCTGGACTCTGCTTTAGCAAAGGTGACACATTCCAAGTCTTTGGAGTTAGGGTCTGTCTTCATAGAAGGCGGCTGAGAAATAATGTCAGTGGCAGTTTTATTTCAAGCAAAGGGAAGGAGCTTAGGAATAACTGAATAAATACAGAGAGAAACAAAACTAAGGATTCTGACCTCAAATGCTGTACTTGGTTGATCACTAAATCTTTCCTTATTAGCACAAGGAACACCACAAGTATCATCCATCAGCCAAAAGTTTGGGCTGCAAACTCTTAAGTGAAAAAATACATAGCAGCTACTATCAGGGACAACTGCAGAATAGGAGAGAAGCAAATAGAACAGTATATACCAAATATTGCATACTGATGGTGCAAACCTAAATAGATTCTGGAAAAAATGATGAGACTAGTAGTAAATTGCATTTAGAAGTATATAAAGAGATTTCACTGATACTATATTAAATAGAAAGTCTATGTAAAATAAAAAAAAGTATTTAAAGAATGTTTGTATTTCCAGGCTTGTTCTCTATTACTTTAACAATAGCACCTGTAGAGAAGAATACATGTAATTGTATATAAATATTCTTTTCCAGGTATACCTATAAAGAATCTAGTGATGGAAGTTGTAAAAGAAAGAGTTAACCAGATGTAATATTTCAACACTGGTTAATTAAAATCCAGGCAGTCATGAAAACATAACATTTAACGAACTACAGCGTTCACGATAGAATAGTTGCTTAATAAATGAATGCAACTCAGAAAAGGCTGGTGTCAAATGGCTTCATCAGAGATCATGTTTATACGGAACAAAACATGGTCTCAACTACAACAGTTATAATGAGCCAATAAGCTCTGAGGAAAAAAAAAATGTATACATATGTAAAATAAAGCTCCTTGTGAAAACACATCTGTATTATCAGGTGGCATATTTTGTACTTGTTCAGAACAAAACTTTTTCAGAATCTCCAGTCTCATACACTAGAATAAGTGCATTAAACACAGGTACTTCAATAAAAATATATTCTATAGCTCCCCATGTGCGAGATATAAATTTAAATCATTATTAGGAGATCCATCCTATAAAGTGATAATAGACTAAGCAACAGATAAACTTCATCACTGGGTAATTTTACTTAAAGAAAAGTTATCTTTAGAAACACATGTTAGCGTTAGTGATTTGTTAAAATGTGCAGCTTTTTAGTTACAAAAAAAAAAAATGAGTTGTTAAATTTAAACCTAGTCCAGCAAAACAAAATGATGACATTAATGTGCTTATCTGTATTGAGAGCATAACTTACCAATTAACTAATGTGTGTAACAATTAATTTAATGAATTTTGTAATCAAAAGGAAATTACCATGCCCTTTTAGCATACACAACGATCTCTATGCCCTAGCAAGTGTGAGATCACAGCCAAAAGTTCCTTTTTTTTTTTTTTTTAAAAAGACAACAGCAAAAAAAGCCTTATTTATCAATATGCTGATCCCTGTAACATGCTGTATATATAGATACTTTTTTCCAGGAGGGCAAGGCAAGGTGATAGCTGTCCCTCCTGCATTACACAAGGGAAGTTTCACCATGACTTCAATGTGATTTAAATAACTCCTTTAAAGTTTGCAGTAGCCCAGAAGCAACAGTCTGCCACATTTCACAGGCTTACATATATTTGCATTTGTTAAGCTAAGTTAATATATGCTTCCTACTTCCCAAACAGGAGTTCACAGATCACATCATGTGAACAGAAAGCTCCCCTAGGTGACTGAGTGTACCAGGTATGACAGGAACCATTTCTGCAACAAGCTCCACAGCAGTTTTCAAACAGAAATTGTTTAGGAACCATTGTCTAAAGTTACCCTGAAGCCTTCTCAACACTCAGGAAGAAAAAAAACCAAAACAAAACAAAAAAAACCAAACCAAAACAAAAACTCCCAAAAAACCCACAAAACCAAACCTGTCTGTCTGTCTCTGTCTCATTAAACATTCTCAAGATCAATAGAGAAAACTGCAAACCACAGGCATTAAAAACAAAACCACCAACTCAGGCCCCAAAATGCTCATGATCAGGATATGAAAAGACACAACAGTAGCTGGAAATTCAGAGAAATGTGCCTTTCAAATGCTTTTTACCTATTACACGTGTTACTGCTTGGAGAATTTAATGACATAGCTGAATTAACAATAAAAGATCATTTTAGTTGCTTTTACTTCAACTTTCACGATTAGTCTTATCAGGTAGCATGTGGGCACACTTGTTAAAGCAGCATACTTCTCCATTTCAAGAAGAAACTGCCAACATGTTCCCTTACTCCATCAACTAAAGCTCTTCTTTTTTTTTTTTTTTCAGGCTAAATCCCTGCAGTGAAATGGCACACAGATGACAGCNAGTTTCCATAAATTTAGTTATTGGAATTAATCTCTTTCATTGCATTATGAGCTCTACTAGTTAACTTACTGCACATGTAGACATATTTATGAGCATATTTATGATATATGCATACTTTTTTTTTGTGAACCAGCTATCCAAGATGGCTTCAGACACTGCCCTTATGAAAGAACTANAAACCCACAAAACCAAACCTGTCTGTCTGTCTCTGTCTCATTAAACATTCTCAAGATCAATAGAGAAAACTGCAAACCACAGGCATTAAAAACAAAACCACCAACTCAGGCCCCAAAATGCTCATGATCAGGATATGAAAAGACACAACAGTAGCTGGAAATTCAGAGAAATGTGCCTTTCAAATGCTTTTTACCTATTACACGTGTTACTGCTTGGAGAATTTAATGACATAGCTGAATTAACAATAAAAGATCATTTTAGTTGCTTTTACTTCAACTTTCACGATTAGTCTTATCAGGTAGCATGTGGGCACACTTGTTAAAGCAGCATACTTCTCCATTTCAAGAAGAAACTGCCAACATGTTCCCTTACTCCATCAACTAAAGCTCTTCTTTTTTTTTTTTTTTCAGGCTAAATCCCTGCAGTGAAATGGCACACAGATGACAGCATTCAATTAAGTTCAGAATTAATGTAGCACGAAAGCACAGTCTTACCAAGAAGGCTGAGTGAAACTGAACAGGATTGCAGGTATTTTCACCATATTTTACTTGCAAATGATCACTCATTTTTCCTGCCGTGGAACAGGTCAGTAGGGCAACAGTCAATACAGAGCACCCTTGGAAAACAAGTGGCTGCCCTGAACTCTTTAACATATTAATTCAGCTCTAATTCTTAATATTCACCAATAACAGAGTTGATCTATACGCCTGTGTTGTTGTCAAATAAGTTTTTCCTGAGAGGAGCTTTCATTTTTCAACCAACNCAAAAATACAAGAAAAATTAAAACTGTTCTGGATCATTTAGATTCAATGTTTAAACGTATCTAGGAGTAACTCACGTTTTGCAATAATTCAATATGAACCACTGAATATATTAATATATTTTATGAATATAACATTAGACACATTTTAAAGTAATTGACTATAGAAAAAATATTTCAACTATTAGAAGTCTTTTGAAAAATCTGAAGTTCAAAACTATCCTTTTCTTGTGAGAATTTTCAGGTCTAACTATTCCCTTTCCCAAAAAGG
>WAAD01028335.1:63689-77759 GCA_013389945.1 Fregata magnificens
TACTCCTGCTGGTCACACTATTCCTGATACAACCCAGGATGCCATTGGCCTTCTTGGCCACCTGGGCACACTGCCGGCTCATGTTCAGCCGGCTGTCGACCAGCACCCCCAGGTCCTTTTCCGCCGGGCAGCTCTCCAGCCACTCCTCCCCAAGCCTGTAGCGTTGCATGGGGTTGTTGCGACCCAAGTGCAGGACCCGGCACTTGGCCTTGTTGAACCTCATACAGTTGGCCTCGGCCCATCGATCCAGCCTGTCCAGATCCCTCTGCAGGGCCTTCCTTCCCTCGAGCAGATCGACACTCCCGCCCAGCTTGGTATCATCTGCAAACTTGCTGAGGGTGCACTCAATCCCCTCATCCAGATCATTGATGAAGACGTTGAACAAAACCAGCCCCAGAACTGAGCCCTGGGGAACACCGCTCGTGACCGGCCGCCAACTGGATTTCGCTCCATTCACCACCATGCACACCGAATGAGAGAAAAGGGGTTTGTTTTCTTAGAAGCAATTCTTAAAAACCCATTCTTGAACTTCTGGGCAAGATTCATCAAAAGCCTAACTCGGGACCTCAGGCACCAAGGTAACCTGAGCACCATACCTTGTCACAAGACAGCCAGTGACCATGAAAAACTGTAAGAAACACATTCCTGCCACTCTGCTCTTCACCCTCCATACACCGCAGAGGAAAGCCCAGCCCCCCAGGGACTGTCCTCCTCCGAGGTGCACTCAGGAAACCCGAGGAAGCAAGTGCTTTTCCCACCACCGAGTTACCCTCCCACTCGGGTTCTGCTTGCAGAGGAGGAGGGTGGCCCCTGCTGGCGCACGCCACACCAGAAAGCCCAGCAGCAGCAGCTAGGCAGATGCTGTCTAAGATTATCCCAAAGCAGTTCCATTTTTTGTTGGAAATTACCACAGATTGTCTCATGGATGAGGATTCTGTAGCTTTAAGATCAAAAATTATTGCAGATATTCCACATATTCCACTATTATTTTATAATTGAAGCTAAGATACTGGGGGGGGGGTGTGGGGGGTGTGTGTGTGTACTTTCTAACACAGCTGACATTAAAGCCCAATAATTAATGGAAGAGAAGAATCTGCAGCTCATCCCATTTCAGCTTTAGTTTATTTGAAAATGTTGCTTGTTCCTGTACTCTGGCCAACCGGTGCTACGTTACATAGTCTGAAATTGGTTAGGTATCAACAGAAAATTTGACAGCACAAATAAGTAAGTTTTCATACAACATCTAGCTGTACAAACTAACCAATTCAAATGTACAAAGCTCACAGTTCTTCCATCCTTGCTTTTTCTGGAAGTGAAAATATCAATATGAATGATGATAGATTTTTGCAAAATTTGTCCACTGGAGTTTCAATTAGCAGAACAATTGCCAGATACTAGTTGGAATGAAGTATTGGAAAGACAGAATCTCAGAAGTTGTCTACAATCTTTTAAATTTAATCCTTTAGGCTAGCATTTTCTGTATTCAGATGAGAATTTTTAGATCATGAAGAAAATTATCTTTCCTATGTAGTTATGTATGACTTAAAATTCTTTGAATTAATTTTCTTAAGTAAAATCTCAAATTCATTTAGGTTCATATAGCCAGGGACTTCAATGCAATTAAGAATTTGTCATGTTGCAAGAATCAGAAGCAATATGCCTAAACTCAGGCAATCCTGTCAGTAGCTCTGCATGTACAACTGCCTGCCTACAAGCAGCTAAGACGTGCTACTTGGTCTTTCCTGTCGCACATCAACAATCCATCTTTCCCATCTACCTGCCATCTAATCAGAAACAGAGAAGTGACCTTTCCACTTACAAGTTAACAAGTTAGAATTGCTGCTCACTTCACAGAAGGACAGCCAGAGACTTGAGCACAAATGTGATCTGCAAATGCATTTGATCTACTAATGCAAGGCATAAAAGTCAAACAGGAAGATGCTTTTTTATTAGTCGTCTTTTTAGCAGAGAAATCTTACGTTGTAAGCCAGATAAATCCCTGTCGCTCCTTCCTCTGTATTAGCACACAGAAAGGTACCTTTCCTCCTCAGTGCCAGTTTAGAGTCTGAACAGAGCTGAGGAAGAGAGGAAAGGAGGCACACAAGCTTCTTGACATAATAAGGAATGGAAGCCAATCTCTGGTGTTCCTGCTGAGATGTATCCTTTCACCCTCACTGTGTGTCCAAAACAGATATAAAGGCTAGAGGTATTGCAGTGTATTCAATATACAGTACAGTTTGTATTTATAAATAATACATATACTCAAGGATACTTATAAAATATGCTTAATCATTGCAGTCTACGATCCTTCCATGAAATCTGCTGCTATAAAGTTGCATAAAGCATCACCTGAGTACAAGCTGTAGCAACTAACATCTCTGCAGTGTATAGCTGAGCTTGAACCTTTCTGCGCATGATCTATGTTGGTAAACTTATGTTTGTAGTCTAGGGAAGACTGGACAGACCTCAGTATAAAATGTACTCAACCTTTAACGTTCACTACAGTTATAAACAGTGACATTCACAACTGTCGCTGTCAACTGTCAAGTAAGTACTAACAAAAAAAGAAATGGATCATTATTGCAGATTTTGAAGAAAAGAAGAAAAGTACTCTAAATCCTTCAAATCCCAGACTGCTACAGAAAAGCAATAATAATAAAAAATATATTAAAAAAAATTAAAAAGAGAGAGAAAAAAGAGCAACTGGGAGATTATGGTGCATTTGTTCTTTGGTGCCACCTGAGAAAGACTCTTGAGAACAATCTGTATTTATCACGATTGCCAGACTCAGTTAAACTTCAGTGTATATGCCTTGGGTCCTGAGAGCAGGTAGATTTTTTTCATGGAGAAATCAGTTCTGCAGGGAAATCAGATCAATAAAGCCCTCAAAATGTGCCACAGTTTCTTGCTAATTTTCCATTGCTTACCACTCAATACATGAGCATTAGCCAGCCTGCCTTTCCTTGATCAAGCATGTAGTTAACTCCCCCTAAAAGAAGTAGTCTGCTGTGCCGCACCAGACATGCTTTCCTCTGGGGATCAGAAAGAGCCAACGTTCCAGGCGTCACTTCTCCACTTAGAAATGAATTTGCATTCAGACTTCAGATAAAGCAAGAAATGAAAACATTACTTCTAAATAAAGAAAAGCATGAATCTCATTCATACTCTCTTTCATGGAAAAGCATTAAAATTAATTCTCACCACCGTGCTAATGCTTCACATTCGTTTTCAAAAAGCACTGTTCAGTATTAATAACAGATGCTCCATCCAACACTAATCCTTCGCATATCCTGTCATTTGTTTTGGCTTTCAAGCTTGCTGCTCTTAATGGATTCTTTTTCCAAGTAATGCACATCATCCTAGATGCTGTATCACTGCAACAGAGGTGCTTCTCTTCTTCCTCCCTGCTACACGCACGTTTTCTGATGTGCCTTTCCCAACCTATTACCGTACAGTGTTAAAAACGATACACACACACAAAAATAATCTTACTTGAACAACAATATATTGTACCTGTAGGTGAACGGTGAGTTAAAGTAAGCATGGTTTCATAGTTAAGATGTTAGAACAAGGACACACAAGACCTGCATTTAGTTCCAGACTCAGCCAGGATTCTCTTACAGCCTTTGGTAAAATCTATCATTCAGCTACAGCTTTCTCATCTATAAAATGAGAATTATGACATTGTCCATATGGTTATTTTATGTTTGAGCAATTTTGAGGCTTAGAGTGTTCTGTATTTGCTGATGTCCAATATTTAACACCTCAGAATACAGATTGATAGGGGTCTCTAAACATTTCAAGGAAGAATAAGAAGAAAAGCAGAAAGAATCCTTGTAAGTCAGCCTGTTTCTTTTTCAATTTGTATGTATTTATAGAAAAACTAACAGTTTTCTTCCTTTCATTGCCAGAAATTAAATGGGATACAAACTCTTCGACACGATTAGACAGGAGGAATCAAAGAGTGACTGACAGTTCCCTTCGTGAAAAGATTAGAGCCACAGCTGGAGGCAGGATCATCTCACTTGCTCCTTTTCACTGACAAGATCTGTGATACATTGCTATATAAATCTCGCTCTCTCTCTGCGAGTAATTATATAGATATTGTTTGATTTTTATATATCTATATCTATTCAAATGTAGATAGGTATCTATATAGGTATATAAAAATCACACACAAGCAAAATGTGGCAGCAATATATATCTTGGCAGCCTACTCAAAGATGACCTTTTAAAGGAATATCCTTTTGTAAAAATCAAAATGCCATTCTGCTTCACAAGACAACTTCAAAGGAAAAATAGTGAAGCAGTATTGAGTTAGTATAGAAATAAAAACATACCTACATATATATATAAATGTTCTGATATATATACACACACATATATGCATATACTCACACAGGATATATACACATATATAGAGAAAAATGAGTGTTTAAAAGTCCAGAGCAGGTCTTCCCTCCCATTCACAAGGTAATATCACTATTAAATTTGATCATTGCTGTCTTAAAATAAATTGGTAAAAGTACAGATAGGATGCACAAGGAAATCTGTCCATCAGCAGAAGTTATAGTCAGTGCAACAATATCATGAATGTCATACATGCATATCCTTTCCCTTACCAATTCCTTTGACTAACATTGTTCCAGGAAGGCAGCATATGATCTTCGTGTTATGTTGCAATCATTAATAAACTGACAGTTTTGTAGTGTGTATACATTAATACATACATGTGCTCAACAGAAATTACTCTGGCACCATTCTTGTGCACAAAGCATATGCTTAATTTATGCTTGAAGTTAAACATAGGCTTGTGTCCTTCATCTAGGCAGTTTAAATAACTGTCAGAGGGAAATATGAATTTTGCTTGATCCTGATTTGGGCTGGATTTCTACAGGTTCCGTGCAGAGCCATCACATACTGTGAACTCTGTTACCCCCTTAAAAAACTGGGTATGAGATTTGAAGTTATAATTTAANACACCTGTCACTAGCAAGGTCACACTGGGGGGGTGTGTAAAAAAAAGACTTGAGTATCACTGGCAATTGTATGCCATTTTCTATGCATTCCACAGTCCCCGAGTTAAAGGCACCTGGAAAAGACAGGCTTTAAGCTTTTGATATTTACCTTTAGTTAGCCTTTTACATCCCTAACCATTGACATTTTACATCATATAATGCGGAATGCCTTAAGGAGGAGCAGCAGCAAACCACAAAAATACATATCACTCTAACTCAATCCAATTTCTAGGGCACCCAGAGCCCCTTGGTTCTGAGAAACTCCCCTATTCTGCCACTCTGAGGTACGTGAGACAAAGTTTAAGAGACACAGCGCACTAATAAAGAGAGGTGTCTGCAACTGCCAAGTTTCCTGTTCCTGCAAGTGCTGGCATTGCTCCTGGAACAGAGGGAAAGAACAGTCTGTTAAAGTACTATTGTCTCCAATAGCTCAAACATCTGCAGGAGTGAGGAGATTTACTCTTCTTTCCCCTTTCCTTTCTCCCACTTCTTGGCTACTTACAACTACAAGCACTTGTGATGTTTGTGTATATGCCGTACTGCAATATTGACTTAAATCTGACAGCAGAAAGCCCCGGTTATTTATTTAGTTTTAGGTCATAACACTAAGTTTCTGTAGCAGCTTTTCAAAGCATGATGCTGAGAACTCATAGAAAACAGAATATTTAAAAACCTTTAAAGAAAAAAAATACACCAAACTATTTGATCCCAAGGAGAGAGAGGGGAGGGGAAAAAAAAAGCATCCACATAATATTTAATTACAGGTAACTGGCCATTTTTCACTGTTGAAATTAAAGCTTTGGAGAAGGCTACAGAATATAAAATCTAAGTCATGTTTCCAAAGTGGTTTAAGATGATCCAGAGTCAAGCCGAATATGTGAATACGTCTAACACTAATTTCCATTATAAGTTTTGTTATATGTAATTGAAAACACTAACACAGAGTCTTTTCTATAGTTGTATAGCTAATATGATACACTAGAAAGAGGTCTTAAACCACTATTTTTAAAACATGCATAGGGCTTCATCCAGAAACATACAGGATTCATCTTTTGTGAATAACAATGTATGATGAAACAAGTTCTCAATAGCCCCAGCTCTCCCCAAAATGATTTTTTGAAGCATTGCAAGCATGGAAGTAAATTAATATTGTGGAACTCTAATTCTGAACTGGTGCATTATCTGAAGCGAGATACAAGTATAATCCAGTTTGTTACTAAATGGCATGCTAGCTCATGTTCTGAGCATGCTGGTTGTAGTGAAGTATGTGTGCTCTCTTCTGAGGGTACATACATCTCCATTTCTTAGCCATTAGCATTAAAACCAGTATCTAAGAGTTGGAACAATTTGGCATGTGAAAAGGTGAGTTAGTCCTCATATAGGACTAATTTAAATAGATCAAGAATGGGTATCTACCTAAAAATTTGCTCAACCACGCATTATAGGCTCAATGAGGAAATCACAGGATGAAGTTCTGTATCACTGACTTCTACAGCAGATTAGACCATAATGGCCCCTGCTGTCCTCAAGATCTATTTCACTAAAAAAAAAAAAACAACCAAACAAACAAAAAACCCCAAACCCAAACAACAACCCCACACCAAACGCCACCACAAAAAAACACCACACACCAAAACCAACAAAAACCCACCACAAAAACAAGATACAAACAAACAAAATAAAAATACCACCAAAACCACACACACCACACCTGACTCATTTTCCCATTCTGTAGTTCTATTTAAGAGTTTAGTTGGCTTAGGAGGGGGAGTGAGCATCTTCCTTGTTATGATAAATCAAGTTTTCATCTCAGAGAACTTGAAAAAAACAGCATCTGCAGCATTCAGACATGAAAAGTGTCTAGCATACATGCCCTGACTGTATCAGACATGCTTTCCAAGCTTATGTATGAAAGTTCAGTTCCCCTCTCATTTCCCAGGTCAGAAAGTGCTAATGGTACTTCAAAACGCAGCACATACTCTCAGCTGGATAAGTTCTTTCACTGTGGGGGGAATTACAGCCCCAAAGGACACTCCTTTCTTCTATTAAAAAGAGAATTTTTGGCTGCTGAGGGAGGCAGAGCTGTGGGAGAAGATTTTTAATGAACTCAAGTAGAAATTGCGTGAATTAACAGCTGCGTCACTGGACCAGGAGTCAGGAGAGATGTACTCTATTCCTGGCTTTGTGACCTGAGGCAGATCAGTTGTGCTTAATAATTACTGCACTACAAGTAATTGGTAGCCAAAAGATCTTGTAATGCAATACTCGCATAGTACTGTTAGCCATTTTATGTTGCTTTCAGTTTAGTAGCAAATGAGACAGAAGATGTCTCAGCCCTTCTGAAAAGATAAAGTGGAAAGCGAAGACAAAACCCAGGACCTGGTTCATTGGATGCTACATGCGTGCCCAGTGAGGAGCAAAAAGTGAACAGGCAGGCAGCAAGTGAGAAAGGAATCCAAGAAGCAGGATTGCCCTAGTTGTGCTGACCAAGCAAGGAGTATCATCCAGATCATCCTATTTCCAGGCATTTCCCCTTTCACTGGGCTATGACGCCTTCTTCACCTGGTGCCTCATGGCTGATGCCCGAGGTTGTTCGCCTTCTGTTTAATCCTTTACAAAGAATAATGACAAGCAGCAAGTACCATCTCCTTCTACTCTGTCTTTTCGGAAGACCTGAGGTGCCTCTTGCATCCTTTTTAAGATCAATTCAAAGCAACACAAAATATCCAATGGTCAGTTCTGCAGAAGAAACTGGAATAGTGACATTTTTTAAAAATTTAGAGCAGTAAAAGAAAAAAAGAAAAAAACCACCTAGAAATCATCAAGCATTTTAACACCACAAGTCCAATAAACAAAGTCACAGAATTGTCTAGGACTTTGCTGGTCACAATGTCAAGCGTATTTAAGGAAACTAGTGAAGTATAGCAAATTGTACATGCAACCGGTCACATCCTGCCTTCTGAAATCAACACTGATGTTTGGAAGTTTGGAAGGGGGAAAGGATTATTAGTCCTCTATAATACCCTCTTATTACAAGACTATCAATCACTTTGCTATACATTATAAAACAGGGACTAGATGCCCAAAGCCTAATAAAATTTAGAAGGACATTCTGCATCCTCTTCCCTTCTGGTTTTGCAGAGTCTTTCCCCAGCTAGTATTAACCCAGACAACCTGTCTCTTCACATTAGCCGCAAACTGCCTCTAAGCTCTCAGTGCACCCTGGGTAAGAAATTTCTGTTCTCATCCTGCACCTTAACCAGTACGGTTTCTAGTTCTAATGTCAATATTTTCTCAAGGTCAGGTCAATATTTGATATCCTGGCTTTCTTCATAAATGAAATTAATACTGCAGCAAGAAAAAGCCCTCTGAGTTTTATCAGTTTTGAAACATAAGCTCAAAAAGGAAATCTCAGGTGTCTTTTGAAGATGGAAGGAAAATATCCCAGCTATGAACTTTAGACAGTGACTATAATTTTTAGTATCTACCTATAAGCACAATTCAAAAATTATTGTATCTAGTATTTTTCAGAAAGCTGCCCNTGTGCTGCATCACAAAACCAGGTTGTACAGAGTAAGAAATGTAGGCTATTTGCAATAACTTCTGTCATGGAGAATTCAACTGACTAGAAGGTTCTCTTTCCTATCAATCTGCAAGTTGTCAGGCCAGATATATGACATATAATGTTTGCTCTCTCTTTTCCCCTTCTACATATACTTATGGGGCTAAAGAACCCAATAATCAAAAAGTTTTGTTACAGCATAAATTCTTCACCAGAAGAAGAATCACCTGATGCCAGCATCCCCTGTTGCAGCTGACATCTAGCTGAATTAGCAGGTGTTTACCACGGTTCTCATGTATGGTGTCCAGTTTGCCATAGTCAAAATAAAAAGGCAAAACAAAACAAAAAACCCATACAGCATTTTTCAGCTATAACTCTGCTATGCAGAAAAAGGTGAAATGTCCTTTTGTGAGGTAACAGAGGCATACAGCATGTCCTCAGTGGACAGGAATGGCCTCAGGCAGTGATGAGCTATGACTCGGCAAGCACAACTCAAAGCTGGGTGTCTCAGCACTGTGACAGCACACCCGCTCAGTACAGGTAAGCTCTGTGCACCCTAAGATCAAAGGCAAAACCTCGTGGTCTGAAGCCCTCTCCTCTAGAAACACATCATCGGCTTCAACACCTACAAAGCATTAGCTTAAATCCAGCAGCATGAGGAGAATACCTTTGTAAAAGGCTTTTCGGCTCCAGCCCAGTAAAATCAGATTGCTCAACTAAATTAAAAGCTGGTTTTGTTTGTTTTTTTTTTTTTTTTATACACCATTCGGGAACAATTAAGTCCATAATGTAATCAAACTATAAATTTGTAGAAATCTCCTATTTGGTTGCCAGTATAAAGCACAACTTTTTTCCATGCCTTTTATAATATTCATCACCAACATACAACCATACTCCATACAAAACTATTGAAAAAGCAGTCAGAAAAAAGAATACGTTTAGAAGATATACTTGCTATTTGATTGCAGAAATAAAATCATAATGGAGTTTCTAGAGATTGAAATATTTCAATTATTTTTTGTGGGAATGAATTTAAAGTGTTTTATACTTTTCCTACTCTTCCTGCCTATACTTGCATGAATTTTGTTGAAAGAAATCAGTCTTGGCTTTTCTAACAAACCAGAAAGGTTAAACACCTTGTCTCAATAAGAAAAGAAACAAATTAAGAAAATGCTAGAACTGATGGATGACATGTGCTTTCTACTACCTTCAGCGTAAGCACCAGCAAGTTTTAGACAACACATTCTCCAGTCCTATTTTACTTCAGCAGTATTTGCAAGAATTAAGTAAACCTCTACCACTTCTACAGTAACATGATAAATATGAATTGCACCTCATAATCAGTAAAACACATAGCATCCTGGTACAGTGATGGAAGCCAGCAAGAGCAAAGGTCATGAGGTGGAAGCCAGGCAGAGCCAGGAGAGCCCCGCACCTGAGGGCTTGCCTGTGGCATAAGCCAGGCTCAGCTGCCCTTCGTGCCTTTGGCCATTCTTCACGCCTACCACATGTTCTTTCGTACCATGAGTTTCCTTCCCAGAGCATGGAATAAAAAGATTACTTCAGTCGGCCCCTTTTGCACTTTAATCCAGCTGACCAGGGACACGCTTCAGCAGGTGGATGCTCCGGTTTCACGCTTCACAAGTAAGCAAAACAAAGAGCAGCAACAAGCTTCATGCGTAAAGTTCCATGTCACAGAATAAAAACACCTGGCTCGTGCCTGCTCAAGAAAACCCAGTATTAGCCAAAATATAAATTACTAGTATATATAACCTCTGCAAAGAGCATTTCTAGATCTACTTCTCAGTGCCCAGCAGGTCACAAGACACTTCCATCTCACAGAAAGAAATCAGCCTGACTTCTCTTGTTGTCTGGAGAAGGGCTGATTCACAGGACCAGGAAACAGGAGCTACAAAAAGACCCGTGACAGTCTGTCTGTTGCAGGCAAGAGCTCCACATGTGCTGTGGACTGCAGAGCAGAAGGTAACCTCTCTTGGCACTGCCCCATGTGCAGCAGTGGCCGAGGAGTCTCTGGGCATCCTGGGCTGCCAGTAGCCCCTGCTGCAGGATGGGCAGCAACTGCCTGACACCTCCCCAGGCACCAGAGAGGGGAATTTCACATAACAGCAGCATCTGGGGAAAGAAGTAGCCTGTTTAAGTGTGTACAAACCTGATTTCCTTCCTGATGTCCTCTCCTTTACTCCCTTCAATAAGGCACTGCTTTATTACGTTACTTGGCAAAGAGCACCTTGTTCAACACAAGGGCAATTAGCTTAAATTTTTCTGGGTAGGAGCTTAAACCAGTGTTTGCTAGTGACCTCTAAAATTCAAGCTGGGTCCTTGTTGCTGTCAACAGCATCCTGAGAGGAGGTTAGAGGTTCAGTGCAGTAACAAGCAAAACAGTGCTGCTTGCTTACTGTGTGTGCACCCAGTGACCAGCCAGCCTACTGCTCCCACTTGCAGGGTAGCAGGGGAACAGACATTCCGGACTTCAGCTACCAATTCAAGACAAAGTAAAAAAATTGAAATATATCAACAGGATTTCCCCCTTTCTTAACAAAGAAGGGAGAAAGGGACTTAACTGAAGCAGCACACTTACCTTGTCACAGCACTCCTCTGCCCTCAGATCACAGTAAGTAGTAAGACTAGTAACTACTTAACTGCTGCTCTGAAAAATATAGACCCTTTGCCTCTTGTGGCACTTTTCCTGTACTTCCAGCAAAAAACTTCCTAACAGGAGAGCAGACCTGACATCTTCATTTCTTTTCACTGACGAAATACTGCTAAGGGTAAACATCTTTAACAGAAATTATGTGTTATAACCAGCATGACTGAATATCATAGACAATGCCTAACACTGTGTCCTGTAACAAGCCATAGATTTTAGCTGTATCACATCTATTTGTGCTAACATTTGTAAAGAAGATAATTTAGGAAGATAGAGAGGATTTAAAACGGTTCACACAAAAATCTAGCAAAATAACCATCAGTAATAAAACAGCAGTAATCCAGCTCTCAAGCTCTTTTTAGGGAATGTGTAAAACTGGTCAAGGCTTTCAGCCTGTTACACAGAAACAGTCTTCCCAGGCAAGTCCAGCAGGTGCTTACCCAGAGCTTTACTCAGAGACCAGAGAGCAGAACAGGAGTTTGCTGAAGCCTGGGACATAAGGAAGCAAACTGCTTCAATGTCCAAATTAAAAAGCTGCAACAGAGACAATGAAGGGTGTTGAGGTTAAAACAATGCTTTTTAACGGAGTTCAGTTAAAAGAACTATTTTAGCAAAGCTATATCTCCCAGGTGACTACAAAAACATGTTCCTTCAAACAGGGATAGCATGTAGCTTCACTGGGATCAGCAACATCAACCCATTCAGCCAAAACCCATCACAGAAGTCAGAGCCATTTCTCAAACTATTTGACAAAAACACCTCTCTTCCACTCCGCTGAGCGGACAGCTCACTCTGGAGTCCCTGACCTGACTTCATCCATGGCTCTGCTCTCACACTTCTTAACCTGCTCTGGAGCTGTTTGGCTGCACACCCTGATCAAAGCAAGACATGTATACGTACATACATATGCATGCTTCTTGCTAGTCAGGATGTGCGGCTTCACATAAGTACTACACCTCCCACCAAATAGGGCTGAGCCTCAACAAAATGGCAGAAGGGTTTACTGGTCTAAAGACTGAGAATGTGGCCATTACAATTAAACCTTAAACTTTTTCTGAAGGAGAGGTTCAGGCTGATGGTGTGAGTCTCCAGGCCAGCCATTACTCTGCAAATGCCATTTCCCAAGAGGCAACAGATGAGCGTACGCTGGCCTGTTTCTACCTCAGATTTATTACACTCTAAGGAGAATAAATCTTAATATCTAAGGGAAAAAAAAATTGATGTAAACTTATTACAAATGCATGGTTTATGAACTTATTTTTAGAAGTTGGTCAAAGTATCAGGGGTCTTTTCTTTGTTAAAGTTTTGTTTCCTTTTTTCACTCCAAATATGCCAGTGATTTGACTAACAGGAAATCAGAGAAGACAGTAAAAGTTAGTTGAAAAAGTACCTCCTTCTTCCTGATGTAAAAGCTTTAGTAAGGCAAAGTATTTCCTGAATATTGGAGAGAGAAAAAAAAAAAAGTGTTGTTCTATACCAAGACAAAAGAGTGACATTTGCCTGCTATTTGCTAGCTACAATATTTATTCTGAATTTTCGTGGACTTGGACACAGCTGAAGGTGCAACATGGGTACTGATGGAGGAATAAACGTAAGCCACAGCTTTTCCTTACTACCTTACAAGCCACATCAGGCATCATTCCTGTCCCAACACTCAGGCAAGAGGCACCAGCCACCCTGTGCTGCTGCTCTAGGGATCACCAAAGGTTTGGCATCGGGAAGGGGACCTCAACCAGAGAAAGAGGAGAGAAAGACCTGGAGATCTGAGGTTTGTCTGCCTGCTCTCCCAGCTCCAGGTCTGCCAAGATGCCTCCTCACATTTCCCATCTCTGAGTACAGTTACTGCTCCTGCAGCCATATTTCTATATTTTCCTCCTAACAAGCATTCCTTTGCCATCCATTCACCTAATGCAAATGCAGCGACTTCTGCACCAGAAATTGCTTCAGAGCTGCATCATATTCGTAAAANATTTTTCACACTGTATTATATCAAACCAACAGGCTTAGAAAGCAAGGTGGGTGGGGAGAATGCCATTCTGTTTGCACAGTTTATTTCATCCAGTGCATAGAATTTTCTACAGTTGCAGCACCATATTCCACAGGAAGAAATGTGGTATAAGTATTCTTAACCTCCAAGGAAGCTTAGGTTAAAGAGCCTTCTACCGAGACCTGTGTTTTCTCACGTTTGCTACACTTCATAACTTTCCTTTCTCCTCCACATGTGTCAGAACAGTTGCATTGATTATTCAAGCCATAATATCATAACTTCCCTCCATAGCTAATACTGTCAAACAGTCAAATTCTGGAGATATTCACTGTTTTCATTTAAAATGCTTTCTCTTTCTGCTGACGTAACAGTGCTCACTAAGCCTAAACTGACTAACTATATCACCTAATATAATCAGAGAACAGTCTTCAAGGCCCACATTTAGTTAACTAAGCTTACAAATTTGCACGCACCTACATGTTCTTCAGACAAAGAAGAATATACAGTTCTTCCTCCAAAAATTTTACAGCACATATCATTCTAANAGTTATCTGACACACAGAAGGTTAAGAGGACAAAAGAATGAATTGGGTAGACATGAAAAATTGAAGGAAAGACAAATTCGGAACTGATGTCAGGCCACATTTTAATTGCGGAACTGCATGCCAGACATTAACACAGAGCCGGGGTCATTCAGAGAACGATCAAAGGGCAGTTGGGGGACATTGGGCACTGGGGTGCAGCAACTGCCTACACAAAATCTTGCTGGTCTTTACTTATTTGTACTATTGCTGTGTTATTTGAAATAGCTAGCATGAACTGTGGTGCTCCTTTG
>WAAD01028335.1:77809-97032 GCA_013389945.1 Fregata magnificens
GTGAGGGGGCGGCAGCGGGGGGGGGGGGAAAACACCACACACAGGAAGAAAGAAAATAGTCATACCATTGAGGTTGTCAATCATAAGCAAGAAAAACTACAGGCATTCAAAACAAACTGCCCCTTCAGAGCTGAGGTCACCTCGTCAATATCAATCTTCTCATTTTGATGCACATTAAGAGCTATTGGAGTGTCCCCTTTTATCCTATGACTGTGAATTGACCTTACTGACACTACTGAATACAATATTGTCATTTAAGGATGTGGTAATTATTCGTAACTGCACTAACCAAGTTAGTAGCACACAGGGCATCATTGCTCTGGCTTGTATTGCCACCTGGCCTTTATTTTAAGAGATTTATTCTTATTTCATATGCCTTGACTCAAACTATCTTCACATCAGTCCCTTATTTACAGTTATTTTCCATTGGACTCCCATGATAACTTACACTAAAAAGGACTATTTTTCACCTGAAAAAAAAAAAAAAAGCTGTTGCTTTACAACATTTAATTAAGCCTGTAAAAGCTCATACTACACAAACACAAATACCTTTAGTTTTCCAACCTTAATCATAGCACCATTCTACGTTCCCTATGTTTAAACATTATGTCAAGACATTGATGGAAAAAGTGCTGCACTAGTACTATCTTGCCATTTGTAAAAGAGAAGAGCTTATTGGAGAGAAAGGCACATCTGTGAAGCTTTATTGAGAGTATAATATACATGCCATTATGCCATGATGCAATGTGCTTGCTAAACTTCAGCCCTTTAACAGAGCACTGAGATCACCTGCATGCAGCATAGCACCAGTTTAATGACCTTAATTTAGTTAAAACAATGTGTGTAGGACCCACTTATCAGTTTGAATTATGGAAAGAAATGAAGTCTATTGAATAACAATTTAAGATATATTCCACACACAAAACTATGACTTCAGTAAGATGGGCTTAAAAACAAAAACCAAAAACAATAAAACAACTCACTGTGACTGTGTGTTGCTTTGTCTGAACTTCTCAATTATGAACGGCAATTCTCAAAAGGGAATACTTTGTGTGCACTACTACCTTCAGCATGGTATTAAAATGGTCTTTGTGATCTCACATTTACTCCTTCCGACAAAAACATTTGCAAATGAATCAAACAAGACTTCTGTCAAAATACAACAGAGGAACAACTACAGCTGGGTCAAGAATGAGACCTCCTGCCATGTGTGTCACAGCCCGTCACTATAGAGGTGACGCAACACGCACCCCAGCGCCTCTGATGTGCACCAACTCATCAGAAGCAAAACTCACCAAACTGCAGCGCCCCTTCTCTGGAATCATACTCCACTGCCAAAGTGAATCAAAAGGTAAAACAGCCTGTCTCCAAGACTCAAGATTAGGAAGGGCAGGTGCCTAAGGTATGTATACATGCTCCTTTTTGCATTACTTCCAAGCAGCTGCAGCCTTGTGAGCCCAAGATGTGGCCTTGCCAGGAGGACACCGGTCAACCTGGGCACACACGCCAGCTGCTGCACAGCTGCCAACCACAAGCCACAGTGCTTCCTCATGCAGCAGCTTCCTTCGGTCTGAAATTGGCTTTACTGATTTACTGATGAAGATACATAACATGATCACCATAGAGATGACTTTTTGTTAAAAGGAAATAGTCAGTAGTAGCCTGGGCTGGAAAGGGACCTTGGAATTGATTTGGAGATGACATGCTGGGCTTAGGCCCAAAGCAGCAATCCTGGCCAAACAAAGTCTAATGCTTTTAGAGTTCATTTAAAGATGACCCCAAATTAAATTTCCGATTGTAGGTGCCCAACTCACTCCAGATTGTTTAGAAACACTGCTAAGGAAAAAAAAAAAAAAAAAAAAAAAAAAAAAGAAGAAGAAAAATCCCAACACAAATATCCTTCTGAGGTTTGGGAGTTCAACTTAATAAATTTTTAATCAGGCCTTGTATATTCTTCCATGCTCGTTCACTTTTGTTGCTATCGGTTGTCACATTCTGTTAACCCGGAGGATCAATAAGGAGGCAAGCTTCTCCGACAGCTTGCAAACACTACTGTTTTCTTCACACTGTTCCTATTCAGCGCTACTTCTACATTTTTAAAGCTATTTATTTTCCCCTGAAATAGATACAAAATGCTGTACCAAGGAGAAGGCACAATACTCCACCTATTTAAACTAAGCAGCCAAAGATATCTCACCTTATTTTACCATATCACAAGCCAGAGTTGAGAAGTTACCTGGCTTTAGAGATTGCTGTACATTCATCTCTCCAGACTGCAGCAGTCTCATCACATCAGATTCATCTGCAGTGCAGTCTTACCTGCAAACTGTGCCAGCAGCATTTGCTTCACAGCTGTGCGAAAAGTGAGAATAAACCACATGCTGATGACCCATCAAAAGGTCACTGAACCTGACTCTGCTGTGAAATGCCAGGAAAAGATCCAGAGCACCAAAAATGCCATGGTGATGGAAAACCTGTCATCTGCTACTCAGAGTATTTCAGGAGCTCCAGCAGCCTGAACAGTACCTTTGCACAGTTCTCAACGCCAAAGCCCTACGGCTTACCTAAAGCATCACTCTACAAAGATAAGGATGATGGGGTGAGCAGGGAGGAGGAGGGGAAATAAAGGTGAAAAACACTTCTTTAAAGTGAGTCATGCTCACTTTGACTGTGGCTTCAACTCTGTCTTGACAAACAATTAATGCTAAATTTTCACACTACCACTCATTTGGCAGAACATATTTAAGCCAATACAAAACACAGATCGGATTTCAAATTAGCAAGATCACCAATGAATTATATGATGAGAACGATAGCAAGTCTGTGCTGGCACCAGGCTTCGGCATGCCACCTGGTATTCCAGATTGCACTGATCCCAGCCTGTGCTGATCCCCACCACCTGGTGCATTGCAAAATGCCTCTTCTGCAATACTGCAAGGCTTTCTGAGCAGCCCTCTTGGAGGGAGAGCCCTTCTGTTTCCAAGGTCACCCACATTTCCAAGAAACAGCCTTGCAGAAATGCTGCTCGGCTGGATCAGACCTTTATTTGCATCTCGGCACTGCAAGAACTGTACACCATTTTAGCCTGCTGACTGACCAGTGCTCCTGACACTGCACTCATTCTCATGACCAGGACTACTTTCTCATGCCTGTTCTGCTTATTGAGAGCAGCTATACTCCTCCTGGACAAAATTCACAGTGAGCACCCCCACTCCAAAACAGCATGCATACTTCTGCCCAAATCACCTTCTCCTTGCTGCTTCAGTGCTACCATAACTTCACTGCATACAGCATTGAGCATCAATTCTCCACAAGAAGTAAAGGTGGCCATTGTGCCCTCACAGCTCAACAGATAAATAACCCTTATGGACTGTCTCCTTTTCTCCCCTGTTGAGCCAGTTTGCACAACAGCTCGTCCATGTTCCCTGGTCACAGCTAGGGCCAGACCATGAACTAAAGCATACGCAGACATGCCCAGCGCACACCTTAGCAAGCTCTGCTGTTTGCCAAGTTGAGGGCATCTTCTGCTGTATCATCTGACCAAGAAAGAGAACTTCTTAAATGTGAGCAGACAAATTTGCTATCCCAGAAACTACCTAGGGGAAGGTCTGTTGCTGTATTTAGCTACAGGTAATTTTGTAAGTCCAAACAGTAATGAAATGAACAACTGTATAGTGAAAGAGGTCAGTTGCCTGATCCACGTTGATAAGCAGAGGGCAATCATGCAAGCATCCAGCCCAGCTTCCCCACAGAAACCTGACTTCTAGCAGGAAAAAGTCACTGCTATTGGTGGTCTGCATTGCTATTTATCTTCTTGAAAACTGACAGCAAAAAGATCCAGGGGTGAGGGCTGAAGAAAAACAGACAGAGGCTGCAAGTCTCAGCCAGGACCCCTCCAGGAGTGCTCACAGGGACACAGCACACAGTACCTGGTGCTACAGCCCTTGCCACCCCCCAAGGACACACAGCCAGCTGAACCCCACACTAAAACACAAGGCGCAGCAAGCAGCACCATCTACAAAACCAGCCCAGCCCTTCCATTCCCTGGCACTGCACACAGCAAGTACCAGGACCAATGCAAAATTCATAATAGCAACATACTTGGCTTAGAAAGCCTTTTTCTTACATTAGCCACCAGCTTTGAAGGAGGCTTCCAGCAAAACTGAGGTGCAAAAAACCCTTCTTGCTTACCTGGTTTCATCACCATCCTCAAAGTGTGGCAGCTTTTATGCCTGTGCTCAATGTTTACATGGACCAACTTCAGTTACCCGACACAGAACAGCTTTGATGGTGAAACACCTGCAAAACAAGGTGTAGCAGATCAGTTATCACTCACCTTAATCAGAAAAGCCTGTTTCAGATCAGATCAGAAATCTCATCTGTTAGACCACAGAGCCCTAGCAAATTTTCTGTGGTCTAGCTAGCATAACAGTGGGGAGGGGAGCCAAGGGACTCCCAGGGACATGCAGAGCCTGCCTGTGTGAGGTGTGGTGCTGGCGCACCAGCCGAGCTCCTTGGGCAAAACAAGCACCAGAGAGCTAGAACTGTCTTGTAAAAAGATAGGTGGAAGGTCTGGTTGTATACTGGAAAACAAAAAAGATACATGAACTGGAATAAAACCTGCCAAAATGAAGTTAAATCATTATGATTTTTTTTAAAAAAACCCACGCATTTTAACTGATAGGATAGAAATATATGGAATTACTGCTTCGTGTCTCACAGCTATGATGTTCTAAATCCAGTACCAGGAACACTAAAGCACATTGTCATGCCATTGCTCTGTTTCCCACCTTGGCAAAAGGAGATGATTTATGATCTCTCTGCTACCAGAGTAGCTTAGAGGCTTCTTACACTAACACGAATAAAAACCGTCAAGACTCTTAGAGTGGAGGTAGAATAAAAATGCAAAATATATTAACTGTCCACATTAGCTATGGCTGGAAGGAAAACAGGAGGCTCAGCAGACTAATTGCTTTACTCAGTATGGCAAATTAGCCATTCCAAAAGGCAACTAGTGGCATGAAAATAGTAAGTGAACCTTAGAGGGCATTAGCAGATGTGCAAGAATTTCCTACCATTAACAGTGCTAGTTTATGCTTTTAAGTTTACAGCAAATTAGCCATACCTTTCTAAAGCTTATCAACACTTCTCTCACTAGAAATTAAACCTTGAACCCTAAAATATTGGCATCTCTGCCTTTTCATAATAACAAACCTTAAATGAGGTAAACTAATACTTTTCTGTAGTGGTTAGGAAAAAACACTGATTCAAATTATGTAACAGTAGCTTCAAAGGCAAAAGTCTACTTATCCTTGCCTCTCCTAATACATGCTCATTTGCTTCAATGAGAACATTAACATTCAAGAGCAGCCAGATCTGCTTCACCTGCTCCAATTTACCAGAGAGGCTTCTTTGGAGTCGCAGCTGAAATCGCAGACACACAGGCTGTCCTCAGCAGGAAACACTGTCCACACATGGACAGTGTATGCTCCAGCCCACAGCACAGATGTGTGTTCAGGGGCCCTGTTCATGTCAGCGAGGTGTGAAGGAGCAAGGAAGGCTCTCAGAGAACTTGTTATGGGTTTGAATGGAGTAAGTTACTTGATACTGTGAAACAGTCAAAGAGAAATCACTTCTGGGCTGGGGGAGCAAGAGGCTGGGATGGGTTCTGCTTTACACAATTAGGCATAGTTAAATGAAGGGCACATTTCCCTAATGAGCCCTTTTACCCCTATAACAAAGGATGAATTATGTCCGATCTATATTCCAGTTCGCTACTTGAGAAGATTAAAATGGCATCTTTTAGTTTTCCAGAAGTGAAAGGCTGGATCACTATCTCTCCCGCTTGCAAAGCCTCTGGGACTAAGAGGCATCACTTCATCTGGGAGACAAAAATCTGCCCTTCCAGCTGAGACCATAACCCACGAGTATTGATCAAACGTCCACCTCCCTTCTACATAATAGAATTTCCCGGTGAGCTAATTGTTTTTACTTCTTTCATCTCCGTAAATGAGGTCAATGGCAAGGGCAAAGAAGAGAGAATTAGCTCTAAGCGTTCTTGGCTTCAAGGCAAGAGGAGACAGAGCTTCCAGATTTTGGAGAGTGTTGTACAGGGTTTATAAAGCACCATGGGATCTTCCAAATATCTGAACTTAGAATTGCTTCAGCTTACAATGAGGCTTGCCTGCACTGCCCAAGGATTTATGCTTTCTACATCTGCCATTACAGTTTGGCAATGCCACTTGTGGGTCAATGATGGCCTTAATTCATGCTGTCCCTCCAACAGTGACCGGCTCTTGTCCACAGCTTCTAACGCACTTTGCAAAAATGCATGAAGCTTCACAACAGATGTGGAGGCAGGCAAGTACCACAGTGCGTGTCAGTGCCTCATTCTCATTACCATCTGCCTGCAGTGACAGAGCTGAATGGCACCTCCTGCCCTGCAGCCCAACGTTGTGAGAGTCTAAGCGAGGCAAGGCAGAGTTGTAACAACGCGAATTTGTGCATGTGGATATACACCAACATCAGGTTTACAGAAAGGAAAAGTGAACCGCCAGCAAAGATGCGAATGGCAGAACTAAAACCTGACTCTCAGGAGAAAAGCGGGTCCTTTGGCTTTCTCTCCCAAAGCAGCAATGATTCTCTGAGGTCTGGCCTTTAGCGCTCCTCAACTTTTTTCCCCCCACACATGGGCACATGTCCTAAATCAAGGCTTTCCCTTGTGCAATGCTGCAGTTTCCTGCAGTATAAAAACACTATAGGACCCATTAGTGTCTCAGCAAAATAATATTTTATAGCATAGTTATCACAGGCAGAACTATTAACAAGGATCAGGAACGATGGCCTGAGGCAGGCACCTGCAGACTTCTGCCTTTACGGGTGGGGAAGCAATTCATTTGCTGCTGAACTCTTCACAGTTACTTCCCATATTTCGGGAACAGCTAGAATTGAAAATAAATCATGCTGCTAGTATGAACAGCAAGAGCAAAACTGCAGTTCTCCAACAGAAAGATTAAAAAAAAAAAAAAAAACAACCCACCTCAACTTTGTATACAGCACAATGAGCACATCCCGTATTTTTTCATCTCTGAGCCCCAGCCCTATGAGACTAGCAGCCTGAATGCTGGTTGCATGTGGTGAAGCCTCTGGCATGCTCAGGGCTATTGCAGCATCTGCTTTACAGCCCTCAGGTTATAACTGGTTCATAACTGCCCAAGTACAAGACAAGGTGGAGAAGTCAGAGCAGGGCTGAGGCTTTGGGAGGTGTCAGGTCAGTTATGGCCTCACCAGACCTTGCTCCTGCCAGTCCGCAAGGAGGACACTGGTGCCAGCCACCACCTCTGCAGGGCAGGTGGGAGGAGGCCTCTCATCTACGTGGGCAGCAAAATAGCCAACAGGTGGAAACCCTTGTACTCTCTCCCAGTCAGGGTGAGGCGAAACTCAATGCTGGAAGTCTCAGCAGTTTGCTGTTCCTCCCTAAACACTAACGCTAAAGCTGTACAAATCCGTTTTGCATTCTGGAAAGATGCTTTTTAAGCCAAGCTCTGATTTTTGTGGAGTTTGCAGAGACCACCTCTCAAGACACAGAAGAGACCTAGCAGACGTTAATGCTCCCAAAACGCATGCAGTACCTTGTCCTCAGGGGTCAGCCCACATTAACCAAAAGCTACAATACAAGTAAGGTCAATAGTAACACAACGTCCAACATTTGTAAATGGATTCTGCAAAGCAAAATTGTTATAGGAATCTTCCTGACACGTCTACATATGTTTTCACCGCATTATTGCCAGAAAGGACACCTTATAGAATATGAAACTACCCAAAAACATATGCAGCTCAACTCTGGGAGTAATTTTTGAAAGTCTGTTCCTTCCTGGATGCGAGCAAAGGTTATTATGTGTCTAGAACAGATATAGTCTAGACAGATGGAACATCATGGGGGGAGGAGGACTGAACTCACGATCTGTTTGTTTCCTGAAGAGCCTTTTGTAATGAACTTTGTAAAAAGCCTTTTTGTAAATCCAAGTGAATTAAATTGCTTTATATAGCACTGGGGTAAACAACTTATTGACAATTGGATTTTTTAAAATTACTTTAACGATGAATGTTGGAAACAGATAAACAAGCAGGAAAATTTAGATAAAATAATTTAAAAATACACACATTCCAGTAGGCTGGAAATTAATTCTCTTCAAAAAAAAGTGTTTTTAATTTAAATCATACAAGCAGTCCCATCAAAGTCAGGGTTTTAATATTTTCAGGAATAAAAATCTCAATCTTTCTTTTCAAGCTATGACTAGTGTCACATCACAGAATCATCTATCAAGATCATCAATAATCCATCTCTTTCCCCGCGTTGATTACTGTCTGTAATGAACAATGTGCCCTAGAAACTACTGCATGATCCAAAGACCTCTGAATCTTTAGCAGTCTGCAGCCTTGTAAGATTTGCAGCCTCTCTTGATAATTTTTGAAAGAGCATACGACACTATGAACACATGCTGAAAACTTGTGCATAAAGGAGAATTCCTATAACATAGTTGTGTTTTTGTCTGGCATCAGATATATATGTTATTTAAAAACAAAACAAAACAAAAAGAAACCCCAACCAACCAAATAACAAAAAAAACCCTAAAACAAAGCAAGGAACTTATGATCTTACAGCCAAACCAGAGGAAGAGAAGCCCTGAGACAATCTTAGCAGGCCTGATGAGACTGAAGTGATTTTCAGCTATGGATAATGTTATTTTAACCTATCTTTCTTTGTATCACTTAACCCTGTTGTGGCACAAAAGCCACGTTCTTCCTCATGCACTGCAAGGCCAGGTTCGGTGCAAATCCCCGAGGGAAAATATGAGCACGTTTCAGTTCAGTCCCTACTATAATATATCCACTCACTAGCCTGCTTCGTCTCTGGCACAGTGGTTTTACCCCTTCCCCCATTCATATGAAAGGAGCTCTGGCAAGGCAGAGTAACAGGTTCCTGATCAGTCTTTTAGCTCTTTCCCACGACATGGTGGTGGAACTTCTGTCTCGAGGCCCTACTGACTGCTCTTCTCATGGGGAAACAGGAAAAATATTTGTTCAGACAATTCAAAGTAAAAACCTACTGCAAATATACAATTTGTGTTTGAGTTAACTTTTGAGTTAGCCAATCTTTACCTTGTTTTGCTTACATTCAGGCTATAATCTTTTCCTTCATGCAAAAATCTTGGGAACTCCTTCACAGATATTATCCACAGATAATTTAAAATGAGACTTAAATGGCAACCTGTTTATACCACAAAAGGTGAAATTAGTAAATGGATGATACTGTAAATAATTCAACTAGCTTTTAATATTTAATTTATATGGATCATAAGTTTGTTTCATAGTTCCTATGAAACCTGCCCTTAATAGTAAGTAAAAAATAATTACAATAGCATTTTTCAAACATCTGTGTTTGAATGGAGGGGCTGCAGCCACAGTTCAATGAGATAGTAAAAGTGAAAACTGGCTCAATGAATTTGCCCCCTCCTCTGCCTCCCCATGACTTTTTGCCAAAGCAGATGACACACTGAGTTGTGCCACATGGCAAACTGGAGCAGAGAATTGATCTGAGCCAAAAGTACCTCCCCTGTTTTTTCCTTTAGACACCACCAATGAAGGAAACCGGCAGCATTCGCTTGGGATTACTACGCAAATGCCCATGTCCTTAGGCCATAGTCTGAAACCCTGATTTTGCACCTAGGAAGCCTGGCATTTAGCAACAGAAATTCAAAGCCAGAGAGCCAGTTGCTCCAGACCGCATCTTCACAGATGACCTGTCTCGGGTTCGCTGCTAAGTTCTCTTGCTGCCAAGTAAGTTTTCAGTACAATAGTCTTCCGGTGTAGGAATTTAAGAACCTCCAAAATAGGAAAATAATAACCCAGAGGAAAAAAAAAAAAAATGTCAAGACAAGACAAATCCAACTATACCCAGCAATATCTTGGGGAAAAAGAAATGGATGAAGGAAAAAGTTGTGGATAACTCTTTATCTGATTTTATACAATCAGCATAGAAATGCTTTATCATCCCCTACAGTATAAGCAACCCAACACTTTTAGTACTATATAGAAGCAAATATCTTTTTTGTACTAAAGAGAATTCATTTTAATCTATTTCCATGCATTTCCATTTTCTCCACCAATACATTTCTTATAATTGGAATGAGCTGCTCTATTAAGCTTTTTAATAGACTCTATGTTCTCAAAACCCAATAACTTCAGGACAATACATTAAAATAGACAACAAATTAAGCTTGGTGTTTGTGAATGCGAGGCTCCATCAACAGTGACCTTTAAAGCTACAGCAAGGATGCTGTTTAAAATTGGTTGCAGAGAAACCAGTGTCTAATATGTCTAATTGCATTAGCTTGTGTCAATGCTACAACACCCTGAGACTCTTTGCAAACAGTTTGTTGGTGGCCAGGAACAAATTACAGTCCTGATGTGAAGCAGCAATGGATATGTACAGATGTCAATGAATTCACTTAGAGCCGTGGGTCCATAGCAGTTGTGAAAAAAACAGGACCTCTGTATTTAGCTACATGTCCTAGCACAGACATAGCCTAGTTTGAACGATGAAGTCACGACTGGCCTTAGCAACACTGAGCATTACACACAGCACAAAAGTATTTTGACAGTCTAACATAGTTATTTTAATTATATCAATTGAATCCAATAACTATGCCACAATATCACATTAACTTAGTTTGAAATACAATGTGAATTGAGGTTTTATTTGCAAACCATTACAAAGATGTAATTCCATTTTAAAATAGCAAACAACATAAAATAATTCTCTCAACGCTACTTAGCCCTGGTATGATTCCTACACCCTCCTATAGCTATGCAGCCAGCTACCTTCACATGTATTTTGTACTACCTCTTAAGTCAGTCAGAGAGGAGTTTTCCACCACAAGTGAAGAACAAGGTGGCCTGACAATGTGTGGGGCAAAGTCTTGAATGCACGATGAGCAACTGGAGCCAGCGGATGGGCATACCCAGACAGACACTTTGCAAACTGCTGGAGCAGCAATTTGCCAGATACCCATCCCACAACCCAGCCTCTAGGAGAGGGCATGAGACTGCATCTGCTCCAGTATATGTATCACCAATTCCAGCTTGAAATCACACTGAAGCAACACTAAGAGTTAGGAGGAATGAGGTCTAATCTTTGTAAAATTAATCTAGGTAGTTAACCCAAAATGCAACATGTTCTTCATCTAACTCTATGCTTCCTAGGAAAGGTTTTATTTAAAAAGCCAGCTCCTAGCTGCTCTTCACCTAGCATTAGCCTTTGCTAACCATTTGCACAGATAGCACTGTGGGTAACAGGCCCCCGTCAGCAACACGACTGCCCTCTTGATTGTACCCCATCACCCGCTCAGATCTCATTTATTTTTAATTCTAATTCAAAACTGCATATGGCCTGTTTCTTTGCAGTTTCAGTTTCCCTCCCAAGTTACACGTTTCCGCAGCCTCACAGGTTGAACCGTTGCTGTTGAAATCCCCTTGCTCACAGGCAATTAGCATCCTCTCCTAGGTGAAATATTTTGGGATACAGTTCATTTTGCGTTACCCCACCTGGAAGACCTGTATGGTGCCTTCTACCAGCAGATTACTTTTTTTTTCCTTTAATATGGAAATCATTGTACAAAAGACTTGCTTTTGTTACAGGTTTTCGTGTTTGCCTAGGGCTTAATCACGAACAAGACTGCTAATTATTTGTACCTCCTGCAGCGCTGACTAGGTTTATCCAAGATAAGAACAGTTCAGCCCCTTGTTCCACCACCTGCCAGCTCAAGACTGTTGCCAGCTATTCGCTCTGATACCTCAGGCTTTTTTTGCAGCTGACAAGGAGGAGTAAATATTGGTTTTGTTTTCCTAGCAGGCAGTTGTACTTGGTGGCTGCAGTAAGGGACGCAGCCTGCGGGGCAGGCTTTGGCCTCCTCTCTCCCGAGGGGCCAGGCCATAGGGGAGCGCAAGCCGCAGGCCCAGCCCAGTGGCGGGAAACGGGTTTCTGAGGACAGGGGGAGGCCTTTGGGGATTTAAGTAACTTTGGGGGTTACTTAACGCAGTGCGAGGCCCTCACTTTCTCCAAGGCCAGCAGCTTTCGCCGGCACGCGGCGGCTCTCCAGAGCAAACCTCGCCGAGGGGAGGTTCAGGGGCGCCGGCGCTGCACCAGGGGGGTGTTGAGCACTCGGCCCAGCTTGACCGCCTCAGCACTAACCACCCTCCTTCTTATCCCGGGGGCAAAACTAAACCAGTCAATGTTAAAAACAGGCCAAAAGCACTATTAGAGGTCTCTGTTACTACTAAAAGCAAGGTTTTATTTAGTCTTTCTGGATGGAGAAACAAATACCTTTGTTACCAGGACTCTGGTAGCCCTCCTCACATACAGTATTAACGTCTCTCCCAGCTACGCAAAGGCTGCAGCACAGTTGTCATTTTCAGAGAAATACAGTAACGATTTCAACCTATATGTTGCGCAGCGCTCCCCTCATGCTGGAGCAGAGGATTTACACTGACCTTCCCCACAGCTCTGTAAATCACGGCCCAGAACAATTAGCAAATGTAGGGGCCCCGGACAGGCTCCCCGTCATAACACCTGGGCGGCACGAGGCCCCCTCGGGCCAAAGCAGAGCCAGGCTCTGGGGGGCAGTCCCGCAACTGGTTCTCTCTCATCAGTTTCCAAAATAAAGTCAGCACTGCAAGAGACTGCAAAACCTCTACCTTTCTTTTAGCAGGGCTCACAACACACACCAGCTGCTACCTACAACCCACTGCATATTAAACTTCTTTTTAATTTAAAAAAAAAAAAAGTTAAATTTACAAAATTTTCTCTCCCTTTGAAAAGGGCTACCTAAAGAGTAAAAAAAAAAAGTATAATCCAGAACAATTATCTTGTACAGTCTTTGCAGGTGAAACATTTTCATGCTCAGTTGGCTCTCCGAGTGGTTCTCTCCACAATGAAAACAAGACTGAAGTCTACCATCTCCCCATTTTCATCTTTGGCAGAGCTATCATGAACAAACTAGATCAAAATTATTTTTCATTACATATAAATAGCAGATGTGAAACCTTAAGTCAAGTGTTGCAGTGGTAACTTCTCAGGTGCTCAAAAAACCTAAAACTATTTGTGACACGTGAATACATGGAAGATGCAAACAGCAGCACATAAAATGGAAGTTTGCTCACAACAGCATAAAAATGGGATTGATAGGAAACACTTCCTTGATGGTTTAGATTAGACCAAGCCTAGCACAGTATAACAGAAGAGGAAACATGCCTGCAAAACAAAGTCATGGTGGACCACTCCGTGCCACTCTGTGGGGCAAAAAAAGCCAACAGCTTTGTTGCAAATCTCCGAAGGCAGTTGTTTTCTTTTCAGCAGAGAATCTTCAATTATTTAAGCATAAATCATGTTTTCATATTCACATGACCTCAGCTGAATCTCACAGGGGGAAAAAATTACTGACAAATTAATTTGAGTCAGGCTTCAGCCTAACATCATATAGGCAAAGATGGACGCGTTAGAATTTCAATATCAGTACACAGAACATTATGAGATTAATTAAGAAAATCCTGAAATGCTAAATGTTCACAAAAAAGTCTACAAACCCATTCAGCAGAAAGCTTTTGTGTGAGGCAGCCTGATCCCACACGGGATCTCCCATCTGAGATAGCAAATATTACTACAGTGTAATAATAATAATGAATTTTGGCTTGATGATAAAGTGTGAACTCATTCAGGAAGGAGACCAAGAAATTACTGATGTTATCTGACCCACTGCCTGTTCAAAGACAAAGTATTAAAAATACATATATCGCAGTAACTATTTGATGCCATATATGGCATAACAAAAATAAATTCCACTGCTCTTCCAACCAAGAATGACTGTTCAAAGCTTCTTGTCATGCCAAGAAAGATTTCAAGTCTCAGTTAATTTAACAGGACTGAAACAATCTACCAGCTCTCCTCTCTATTCATCTTAAGAAAGTCTAACACCGTTATCATCAAACCAAGCTGGCTGGACGTAAGATGTTCCCAAAGGAAGCAAGTTACCCCATCTGTGCTTACCTCACAGAAAATCACCAGGTAGTTACACACATTTGCGAAGGGTCTGATACTGCTTGCCCAGAAAGTTGCAGTCATTGAGGGATCTACTGACCGTCTCGGTGTGCCAAAACTGGTCAAGTAACAGAAGATCTGGATGGAACATTATTTTGAAGATCTGCTTAATATCTAGTGAGAAGTGGAAAAAACTGAGATGCTTTCACGCAGGACCAGATGATCTAAGCCCAGAAGCGAGCTGCTCTGGTGGCATCTGCTAGCACATCAAAGACAGAGAATCCAAAACTCCTGCCCAGTAACAGCTGATCTTCATGCCTTTTCATTGAAGACTTGCCAAGGGTAAAATTTAGGCAACGGCTCAAAGTACTACCAACACAGAAGCACATTCAGAGACATCCAGAGGAGTTCTCTCTCCCACAGAAGTCCACTAGTACTAAGACAAAACACTTACAAACAATATTCTGTAATTAACATTAAAATACTTTATTGGCTAGATAGAATGTGCAGTATGGATAGAAATATACTGAAATACAAAGTCCTCTGGAATATCACATAGAAAAACCACAATCCATACTTCTACATCTTATTTATATACATTGCCAAATGTATTCAAGAGCTTGAGTAAGGTTATATTTGCATTTTTTTCTTCTCTTGAAAGCATCTCTAGTGTAGTCCAAGGCCTTCTTGTTTCTTCCACAGAAAATTGCACAGCTACCCTATTTCCTCATTTGGCCTAAAATCTGATGAAATTTTTACATATTCTTCTCTCCTTTGCCAGATCCTTTCAAGCTTGACTTCTGCCTCTTTTTCTCCCTTTGTCCCAATATGCGATAGATTTTTTTCTTAGCCTCCTTTTGCCTCTGGAATTTCTGTTCATCCTCCTTCTGCTTAACTTTGAGATATTCTTTAAGCTGTTCCCGATGTTTTACCTTGGCTTTCTTTATCTTGTAACTATTCACTGTACTCAAAGCACTGAGTAGGGCTGATATCTAAAACAGAAAATACAGAATCAATATACAAACAGCTCCATTTTGGTGAGCAAGAAACAGTTTAACCTCAGCAGAGCACCATATAATGAATCAAAGATGCAGGGCAAGTTCCTAATTATTTCTGCACCTGTTACCCAATTTCTAAAATGGTTTAATCATTTATCTTGTTGGGAAGTTAATCAAAGGTTTAATTTTTGTGAACTCTGATTTTTGGTTAGATACTATTTAAAAGGCTATGCCTAATTGCTACTATAGAACACTTAAAGTGAAGTTTGGATCTTCTTGCCTTTGCAAGCACTCTATAATCCTCAATTTTTGAAGCAGAGTATTTCCTTCAAGTCCTGTCTTTGTTAATAATGCATAGCAATGACAAGTCAAATAAAAGACCACAGCTGCCAATTTAAGCCACCCATAATGTGAGAGCACCACATCCAACTGAAATACCTTGCAAGTCCTGTGACAAGGACAAAAGTCCTATTCAGGCTTCAGGTGACCTACTAGTTTAAAAAAAATAGACACCATCCACTCAGAGCCAGTTCCATATATGTACCACGTACCAAACAGGAACAAAACAAATTGCACGTGATTATTTTTCACTAGGAGCATTGTGTCTTTAGCACTAGCAGTAGATTCAAAGTGCTAAAACAATAGTTAGAAATGGTCTAAGCAACACATTTACCCTTTGGGAGTCCCTGTTTTAGAATAAGTGATAATTACCTTCTTTTCATGAGGCTCCCTGATAACAGCTGGTCTCCACTGGTCTTTTGGAGTCTTGCCTTTCTTCTCAAGATTCTTAGGCTTGTTCTTAAAAGGCAGTGCCTTCTGCAGTGCTTTAGGAATGTGGAGCTTATTGAAATGCCTTTTCTCCCTCACAATAGGCTAAAAGAATTGATACAGAACATATATAACATTCAGGATCTTAAAAAGCTTTCATTTTGTTTTCCATCTTTCCGGGGGAAAAAAACCCCAAACCACCACAAACAACAACAACCAAAAAAACCCCCACTCAAACCCACCCACCAAACACTCAAAAAACGTTCTCCGACATCCTTGCACTGAACTGTGAATGGTATGTTTACCCCTATTTTACTATGACAGGGATCTCAGTAAGCTTTTGGAGAAGACTTCTCCCCTGCAGATTACTTTATAAACTCTCATTGACCCACAACAATCTCTTTTCCACTGCTTTATTCCCGTCTCATGCCAGGAAAGACTGCGCCTTGTGGATAAAAATATAAAGTCACACAGGCATATGTATGAACATGTATTTACACTACTCTTGGTCTGCACAGGTCTGAGCAGAGTGCAAATTTGACTGTGATCACTGGTTTTAAAAAAAAAAAAAAAAAAAAANTGATGCCTCGTTCATGCCTCAGCTGGCCTGTTGTCTTCATTCCACTCCAACTATCTTTCTCACCTGCTGGCTTCAGCAAGGATGTTACGGGGTTATAAAATCTTGGGATAGAAACAGGATACCAAGTCCTCACAAAGACAATATCTGAAAGAAAAGGAAATATTACTTGGTTCTGCAACAACACAGTTCATCACATCCACATTCTAAGCAAAGATTGCCTGAACAGAATAGATAACTAACATCTAGACCACATGCTAGCATTGTGTTTGGTATATATACACCAAATCTCTTCACCATTAGGCAAAAGCAATGTAACTATTTGTACGCTTGGATTCTGCAAAACCCCATACAGTCATAAACAGTACATATTTCTGAAAAGCAGCCAGCTGAATACCACCCTATTCATTATTCATATTCAATTAAAGAACTAGCAACAGAGTTCATATATGTATCTGTGCCTCTACTGTTACTGACAAAAATGACTTGCTTTTCCTCTGCCTATTTTTATAAAAGCAAGTTAGTTCTTTTATTTTACACTATCCATAATTTCAATGGGTTTAGGAAAACAGAGGTCATATAAACCCAAATAAGCATAAACTCCTGTTCTCAACATCACAGTGACTCTCAGCAAACACAGGAGATCACTTACCCCTGTTCCCTGCGTAACTTCCCCAAAAGGTTAGGGAAAAAAGTTAACTAGCATTACAATGCCACTCTTTAGATTTCTCAGAAAAATGTTGTCCTTCTAGCACTTTTACCACTGAATACAATTCATCTTCACCTTCAAGGAGAAAAGCATACCATGCTGTGTAAAACACTTTAAAACACTCAGAGAAATAGGTCTTCAAGACAAACCTTTTCATCTGCATACTATATGACTTCTGAGTATAACTGAAAGAAATCCAACATAAAATGTACTTTTTTTTTTTAAATTTCATTGTGCACCTCACCAGATATTTCATGCTCTTTGAATTCACATCTCAATTATCAGATTCCAAAGATTCTGAGACACGGCTTTTCAATCTGTGAAGCAGGATGAAAGTTGTGTGATAACTTACATGGAAAGTGCAACTTACCACTCATCAGCAGCTTGTCTTCAAATGTTGCTCTGAAAGCACCTACTGGAGTTCGGAGGGCCTTTTTGATCTGTCCTCGGATACCACTCACAGTACGAATCGCTGCACCTTCAAATTTAGCCACTTCCAACTGAGAGTTAAACATTCCCTGAAAGTGTAAATTACCCACCATCATTCAAGATGCTTAGTCTCTCTCTGTGACCTACGTAGCCCACGAATACATAAGTAATTCCCACAAGCATATCTTACAAAGAAACAGGAAGAACATGATATTGTCTTTATACTAAGAGTGCTGATCATACCAAAAACCTACTGAGCTGACTTTAAGGTAAGCTACTAAAAGTAATGTACTTAGAGTCATATACCACAGGCAAGGCTTCTTAGCATTAAATATATACATTTAAAATTCTAAACCAGAACATATTTAAGAGAATCTGCCCAGTTCTCTTTTANAAGAAAAATTCTGTGTATGCTTAGTGCAAATACTTGAGTGCTTCCCTGTTGGGATCAGTACTTAGTTGCTTACTGCCCCAAATGCAGAGTAACCTAACCTCTTCTTGAGCCTGAAAGCCCAACTAAGGACAACTGGAAGGTCAATGAAAATTCACTTCTGCAACACTTCCTGCCCCAAACACTTTTGTAACTGTAATTGTGAAGTCGTAAGCACTGCTAGAAGTCATCTCTGATCCCAGAGCTGAAATTCAGTGGGATCAAACTGAATGACACCAGGGACAGGTTCACATTCTCCAGAGGTGCCTGCCACTGTGGGAAGCTAATCAGTGGGTTTGAGGAAGNTTCTCCAGAGGTGCCTGCCACTGTGGGAAGCTAATCAGTGGGTTTGAGGAAGGAAGGGGGAGGGGAGTCCCAGGTTGCATTCCTTCCTAACATCAGTTTTACAGTATACATACCTACATACGTACCTTAATAAAAGCAGTGTTCTTAAAAATTTTGAATGGAAAACCAGTTAGCTTTAATTTCTTTACAATAGTTATGGATTTATCCAAATCAAGCACAACTCCTGTTGCAGCAATCCGGAAGTCAGGCTGAAACAAACAGAGATGAAAGACACTGCTGAACATATATTTACCAAACAGTGAAGAAACCATTTCACTGATATAATTTCACTGCTTTTTAGAGTTTGAGTTCAGAATTTATAACCTTTACAGGAGTATAGCAGCATGACAAATGCAAATTGACTTCGTACAGACTAGTTGAGGTGCTGCTGACATAACATTCCTACCATTCACTAATGAGATTTTCAGAACTGCCATTCTAATTACCTTGGAAGCAATCTAAGAGTCCTTGTTATCTACCTCACTGTGTTCTCTTTATGAAAGAGAATCTTACTCAGACAGAAAGTCTCAAAGGAAAAGTGCTTTGTGCGCTGCTGTAAGTCACTATATTATGCCGGGGACACATGACGAAAATAGTCTTTTAATACATATAACAAGATGACTGTGCAACAGGACTTCAACAAGGCTTATTTTAGGAAGGAGATAATAATCACCACTCTGATTATGTGCTCAGTACAATGCCATGCAAAGCTTTCATTATACTTTGTATGTAAACATAAATCTACCTGGGTAATATATATGCAACAAAGATCATATTTGATAAATAGTGCTCTAACACTATTTAAATTAATTCATATACCCATAAACATTATAACAACATGTGGAGAAATCACACCGAGGGCAAACTTTTTC
>WAAD01028336.1:0-33274 GCA_013389945.1 Fregata magnificens
GGAAATATCTTGTTCTATTTATTCTATTTATCTCTTGTCTTGATGTGGAACTGGGTACAAGATTGATTTAAAAAGTAAACTTTTTGAAAAGAGATGGTTTAATTTACTCAACAATGTGTGAATATGCCCTGTTGCTGTAATTCATGTACTACCAGTTAGCTAGGTAAGTGTTTGGGCTCAGTGTTGAATGGAGGGGGGGTTTGTAAAGTATGTATTTGGGATTCATGAATCTGAAACCTTACAAAAAGAAAAGCATTTATTTGAACAGTGGTTTAGTCTGCTGATGTTAGCTCTAAAGTAATCGGGGGAGGAAAAAAAAAAAAGATACTGTCAACTTCTAGTCATTTTTCCCAACAGATCATGTATCAAAAGTATAATCTGTAAGAGGAACATGAACTGGTGAAATGTACCTCTGATGCTGGTTTCCTATGTTATTATGTAGAATGTTTGTAATTACCTTGCTGAGTCGTAATCCCTGACATTTGCTTTCACAAAGCATCTAGTGGAGAATGCAATACCCTAATTAGGTTTCTGTGAAAGAGTTGAGGGGAAAAAAAAGTTGTGCTCTTTAGCACAGCATTTTAAAGAAAAGCTATGTCATTAATAACATATCTATATATATCAAATTTTGGGAAGGCTAAGGATACTTTATCAACTGTAATTCCTGGTTGTTTTATATCACAGTGTACAAACATAGTTGAGCATATGTTAATCATAAGTTCTTTTTTAAACTACATGCTGTACTTGTGTACGTCCTAAGCAAAACAGGCACTGGCTCCAGTCTAAATATTTTTATATCTTTATGTTTGCTATCTTATGGTTTTAAGTATTTTCTGCAATAAATAAAGTCTAGTTACCACATTTTAAATAAATATCTTTTGTTTAAAAAAAAAAAATCAGTGCTTTCTCATATGACATTTTACGGTAGCTTTTATATTAAGGAAATGAAGATCAAGAATAACAGTGATTTTAAATTTGAATTGCAGCTCATAAAGATCCCCTCATGTAATGTTCTTTTACGTAGGGAGCTAGCCACAAACAGCGTGAAGTTGTAAAACTGATTTTTGATCACGGGGAGAGCTCACTTTTTATAGATAGGTTTGTCTACAAACTGAGGCAAAAGGTTAATTGAGGTTACATGCTCGAATACATTATGTGTATTTCACCTCTATAACACAGTTAGTTACTGAAGCACTGTGCTTTTTTTATATCTGGTATGAATAATTTCTAAATACAAAGCTATTTACTAAAGAATCATTAAAATGGCATCTCCGAAGGAAAATGGATACGTGATACTGGTATGTGGCTTTGTTCACCAAAGTGGGGCTGGGTGGGTTAGCTGAAAGAAATTACTCCAGCAGCCTGTTCTCAAGCAAAATGCTCAGGCGCAGGATTATTGTACAGGACATAACTGGCTTTCTTTATGCTCTCCTTTTGGGAAATCAGTTCAAACTGTTCAAATATCCTACGGTATGTGAGACTAGATATCCAATGTTGTGCCTATCACGCCTGCTTTTATTAAATGAGCTGTACAATTAAAAAAAAAAAGGAAAAAAAGCCTTGCTTTTCTTCTGCCTTAAGCAGCCCCCTTTTCCTCCCCCCTCTGTGCTTGCGTGGGTTTTGTTGTCAAAAAAAAAAAAAAAAAAAAAAAAAAAAAANAAAAAAAAAAAAAGGAAAAAAAATTAGCACCAATCAGTGTAAACAAACATTACCCTTTACATAAATCCCATGATTTGTATTTTATAGCAAGGCGTCTGTTACTGGTGACTTGCGGTAGACTTGACTGGGAAGAGCGGCCATCTTCCTGCTCGAAGGCGACCTCCAGAGAGTGCAGGAAGTCTTTGGGCAGAATACTTCTCTCCACTCTTGTCTCAAAACCTGAAGAAAGTTGTTTCCCTCACGGACACAGGCTGGGGATGGCTCCAGTAAAAGCAGGGAGGGTTTCTGAGGAGGAAGTCATGCCTTCGTAGCGCTGATTTCTCCGTGTTCCCGCAAGGTGCCCAGCTCTGACATGAGCTCGCTGCAGAAAGTTGTCCTTTTCATTCTCCCATAAACTCGTGTTTTTTAATGCTGTGTTGTTTTTGAATGCCATGCGCGTTTGTGTAGATACCAAGCCAGCAGCTGATGAGGACGTACCGGCATAACTCAGCGCTGTGCGAGGCTCAGTTCAAGGTGAAATATCCCAGGGTATTACACTGAACGACACCTAACCAGAGGTTGAAATCAAATATGATTGTGCTCAGGAGCTTGTCACATGGTCCTCGGATGAGCTGCAGACCACTCTTTTCCCAGCACAGTATCACTGGTCTCCATATTGCAGTGGTGTACGTGTGCTGGGTAGGGTAGACGTTTCCAGGCAGTTACGTGTACTCCACTGTCCTTTGGTGTTAGGGCTTCATGGCAGATTCTCACCTGCAAGGGGCTGGCACAGCTCCTCCACACTCTACACCAGCATCAGTAGATCTGCCTGGCCTATATTTGCCCAGCAATTTTTAATTACATTTTTGGTTTTAGTGGCAACAGTTTGTTACCAGTTTGCTCAAAACACAAAGGAAACGGGTGCAGAATGCTTCAGAATTTGTAATAAATTAATCTTTTTATCTGAGAACACTATTAATTCATAAATATATTTATAACTGAAAGCTTTTTTCCTACCTAACGCCGGGCATTTACATAAGCTGATGATAAAAAGTACAGTCCAATGGATGTCTGTGTCCTTAAGGACTGATATTGCAGTTGACATGAACGAGATACTCTGGAATTAAACAGCAACAGGGTTTGTGAATGCAGAGTCCTGTTTCTTTGAAATGCATGGGGTAGTCTAGAGGTATTCTGCCACACAGGGTGCGTTACACTGAATAACACTGATTTGCTTTCCTGTTTGCCTGCTTGTTTCCTTGCTCCACTGGAAGAATTTTGAAAAGCACTGGACGCCTGCTATTTTTGTAGGAGTGTAATAAAATTCTCAAACATGCAGAAAAGATTGCTTTGCAGCATTATTAAGTGACCATTGGCAACTTTCAAAATAAATCATGTCATTTTGAAGTTACTGATAAAATGATTATTTGTGTAATGGGTAGGAAGGCTTCTCTGAGTTGATAAGTTCTGCCAGGTTAAAATATTGGTTTTGACATCATGTCTCTAATTTGCACTTGTGTTAGCAGTCTGAATATTTAAAAAAAAACCCCTGCATTTTATAAATCTGATTTTATTGCCATGTGAAAAGTCTTCTTGTAATCTCCAACCCTTACACCTTAAAATTGGCTTAAAACAATCCAACCAACCCACCCATCCAAAAGCAAGTGCACCCACGCACATACGCATCCTACTGCAACCTGCTTGAAATGAAGTTAAGACTGGCTTAAACAGAAGAAGGGCAAAAAAAGTGTTTTAAAGCTGAAGTATACACCTGGGCTGAACTTATACAATATTTATACAGAATTCAGAATCATTAGCTTTTCATATAATAGCGCATTACTTCCTAAAAGTCAAACAGAGAGTGTAAATGTCAGGGTATTTTCTCTAACAGCTTCATTGACTGTGTCTTTGTGAATAAATTCTTAAGCTCCACGCCATATAAAATAAAAAAAAAAACCACACCTTTTTGTGCAAGTAAAATCTCCGTATCAAAATATAAAACTGCTGCAAGACTGAAATGAGTATCTGCTTCTTCTTATACCAACTAATTGGCTAACTATCTACTTGCTTTAGCACAGTTTTCTGTCAGAGACGCTAACTTCATTTCCAGTCAACACTGAAAACTGATTTCTGGTGGAAAAACTGCTGAAGCATTTGCACTAAGTTGCTCTCTTTCTTAATAACTAGAACATTTGAGCAAAGATGCATGTTATCTATTCAGACTGTTTTATTTCCCCATGAATTATGAGAATTCCGAGGAAGGAAGCGCAGGAGTTATTTACCTTACAGAACTGGAATCCTGGTTTATGCTGAAGTGTGCTGTTGCTGTGTTGTCCAACACCAGACTAGACGAGATTTCAACATTAAAATCAATACTCCTAAATTTGCATGGGATTACTGCCTATGTATGTGAAACCTGAAACATTTTTCTTAAAAAACCCAGAACAATTTACCAATCTTTTTTTTTTTTTTTTTTTTTTGCCTTGCCTGCCCCTCCCTCTCCGGAGCAAAAGGAGATCTTTGTAAAAAGTAAAGCGCTAGTAAATAAAGAGTTAAACTGAAGGCAGGCTCACTGGTTTGTTGAGATCTGTCAGAGTCTGAGTGGCTGGCTACATATCTGTCTCAGGAACAATAGCTACCTGTATTCTGCACGGACTGCTGGGCAGGCACTAGCAATCTGGAGAAGGTCTGCCTCTGTTAGAGGCTTTTTAGTGGGAATCCCTAATGACAGCCCTACTTCTCATTGGGGGGAGGCAGGAGGGGAGAAATCTTGTCTACTCTGTTGATGAGGGACAGAGCTTTGATCATTTTCATTCAGCCTTGACTTGGCCTGAGGTTTAGGTTCCCAGTCCTGAAGTCAGCAAGCTCTCTCTTCTCACACACGCACGCACACACACACACACACACACAGAGACACTCACACACACTCCTTTGCTGGTCTGTGCAGGCAGATTAGTGTCACGGCTGTAACTGAGGCACAGAGCAATAAACATAGCAGAACCAATCTCCATGGTGGCAAGAGGGGGCACTGGAGGTGACAACAATGGAGAAGGATCTTTCTTCTGACAAGTTTTAGGTAAGAGAGAATATTTATACCCTCAGCCAAGTATTTTATAGCCTTCTAAATAAGTTAGAAATTGTTAGGTTGCAAGCGTGCCTTGTTATAGAAATATTTTAGTTTACTGCCGTATCCAGGCTGTTACTAGCTTTTAAACCTGTAATTGCCATGCTTTGTGTTACGAGAATGTTTGCAGAAAGCAGGCAGGGCTTTTCCATGGAAGTGGTGGCTACTATAGTTACCTTCTCAAAAATATAACATTTCTAACACTTGCATTTTAAAAATTAACCATAAAGCTTCATTTTGGCTATGCCAAAATTATGCTTAGCTATAATAAATATCCATATCCGACAAAATGTTGTGTAGCTGATAGCACATGCAATATTAAAACAGTGCTCCCTCAACCCTAATTTGTAATTATTTTTACACCCTTAACTGCACTGGGGTCAGAGAGTTTTAAAAATTAATGAGGTTCCCTGCTGAGTTCAAATAGTATAATCTACATGAGTTGTTGCTGCAGAGGGCTGAAATTATTTCTGCATGTTTTTAATGTAGGTGTAGAATTTTTGTTTCAATGTATTGCTTTCGAACACTTTCCTTTAAATGTCGGTTTATGCAACCTGCCATAAGAAGGGAACGACGATCCATTTTTAATAATGACAGATTTAGTGCGGGAAATACAGGGCGTACAGTGACAATACAATGCAAACATTTGCTGGATTTCTGATTTCACATGTTAGATCTGTGTTAGATTCCTGCAGCTGTTATCAGCTTCACCTATTTACAAATAACTACTGCTCTAGGGAGAGGAAGAACAGCAATACCTAATGCTTTGTGTGAGAATGGAGTAATAGGTTACCAGTGTGTTTGGAATGTTAAAAAGAATTGTTGGAGTACTTGAAAATATATATAAAAGAGAATAGTAACAGTGTGAAAAGAGGCAGTAAAAATGAAATAATGTCCTGTCCCTTTTCCTGGAAACGCTAGACAGATAGCATCATCAGCGCTCCTGGAAAGTTGAATTTGCTGAATATCCTCAAATGGAAGGACTGGAAAGGAAAGGGGGAGGGAGCTGTTTACTATGAAATTTCCATATTGAAATAATGACAAAGTTTCATACCTCAAGATTTAAAGCATTGTTTATTATTTGTTATAATCTACAGTGCATTATGTTTAAATGGTAAGCATTTTAAAGCTGAATATAGTGTAATCAGCGCTAAAGGCGTGTTATACTCAGTCTTCCATTTGCAAGACCCACTCTGAGCTTCCTGTGATATATTGTTATGTAAATACAGTGCAGCAAGGGAAAGCAGCACTATGGAGATTCAATTTACTTTGAAAGTTGTTCATTATGGAAGGGATGAATGTTATTTATTTGATGTGAATCAAAGGCTAGAAATGACTTTTTCACTGTGAAGTCTATTGTGATGGGTGCAGCGTGATCTAATCTTTTTAATTTTGGCTTTCACACCAGTGGAGATGAAAAGAGATCTGAGCTCATTTATTGGTTGCTAAGTCTTACTGGAGGCCTAAGTACCATTCTTGGTTGCTATGGCCAATCTGACCTCAATCTATGCAGTTTTAGGGACTTAAGCAATCCCTTTTTTATTTAGGAGCATGTACCTTGATTTATGTCCAAAATTGTGCCTGAATGTCTTTGTCTACAAGTGATAAATGGTGGTGTACAATTCATCAGTTCTTACAAGTAAACACTGCTGTCCCACTAAAAATATGTTTTGTTCTGAGTTAATGGTATGGAACAAGCCAGTCTCCACAAACAGCTATCTTTTATTGTAGAGAGCCACTGAAACTTGGAGTAAAGTGAAAGAAATTGGCATTCATCTTCTCTTCCATTAGCATTTCATTTGTGCTCTCTGGTGATGAGACTGTGTGTCAATTGACAATGAAAGGCTAGTGTTGTGTTTCCCCGCTTGAATATATAATTGATCAATTATGAATGTATTTATTTTGTACAGATATTAAAAAGTCAGGAATACGATTTCTTATGCTGTTTGCCTGCCACTTTGTTATTACTAACTGTAAAAGCATTTGCAGTCAAATAAACTGTGGCTGCGCTGTAGGAAATTCCCAGTTTCTTAGACAAGTTCCTTGTATTCAAGTAATATCAGATATTTGTTACTACCAGACGTGTACTACTTGTGTGGTACTTAATGGCGCTTAGTCTTTCACGTATATTAGAATTTCTTTCAGTAGGAGCTGTTCTAAGAGGTAATTGAGAATATAAAGTGGTTTTTATAATATGAGCAGTAATAATTTTGTCGCATTAAAGTTGCTGGTAGTCATTCAGGTTGTACAGACACCAAGCAAATGTGATAGTGAATGCACAATAGCAGAAGCAAAATCTTTTGCTGGTTTCTCTGGTGGTTTGTTGTTTTTTTTTTAAGATAGAGTAATAATAAATAAATAAAACTGTATGGAGCTGGATGTTAATATGGCTTCTACTAAATTGGCTACCATAGATTTACTAGTCCATAGAGGGAAAATTCAGATCAATTGTTGATCTTAGTACTTGACAGTATTATAAATGTATTGCTTAACCCCCCCCCAAACTTGCTTTTTAAAAATGTAAGGAATAGCTTGCTGTAATAGAGTTAAGTATAGCTAAGCACATGTGGAGCAAAAATAATTCTTCAATTGTATGTATTTTTAAGCTAGTGTACTTGAAGTAAAAGTAGTATTTCCTGAAGCCTGATTTTTTTCATAGCTTATTTTCAATAATAGGCTACAGTGAGCCTTAGTATTTTAATTGAGCCCATTGAGCCAATTTTTAGTCTTCCTGAGGTGAATTTTTAAAATTTGAATCTACAGCGGTGACAGATTTTCCCAGTATACTCTGTAGATGATAATTGCTACAGGAATAAATTCTCAAAGAAATGGAATTTGCAAAGGTTTCTGGAACTACTGAGGTGCTTTTCAGCATCAGACTGATAGCAGAATTTGCAGAGGCAGTTCCTTGGGGTTAGTTCACAATAGTGCTACTGCTTCAGGGCTTTTAAGAGTAACAGTTATTAGTAGCTATTGCTAAAAATGGTCTGAGATGCTAGTTACAGAACTAACCTGGATGTTCTCCTTGTAAAGGTGCTTTGTAATAGTCCAATGTTCATATACTGGCTGTTTTATACAATAAGAAACTGTTAAACCAGTCCTGCACACTTGGAAGTAGACATTCTGTTTTGGGTGTGTTTTTTTTTTAATTTAAGCATTAGCAAGAGAAAAGACCTTGGTTTTTTAAATGTTTTTGAAAGAGAAATGTCTTAGAAAAACATTTAAAAATACTAATCAGAAGTAATTTATTTTGACTATGACAGTATTTCAGTGTTCACTATTTGTTTCTACAAATGTAAGGAAAAAATAGCTAGTTCTTTAATCTTATGAAAAATTTTTATTTGATAGCACAACGATTAAAGAAGTTGTGTTGAAGGATGTGTATATCTTTGGTCTTTTTCACACATGTATTTAAGTTAGTTTCTGCATACACAGGCAGAAATTGCTTTTGCAGTAAGGGTTTGTAGGATCAGGACACAGAGTATATCCTTATTCTTGTTATGTTTTGGTCTTCTAAAATAATTGAAATACTTGCTTCAGAGCTCCAGAATTCCACTTAAAGAAGCGAATACAGACATTATGTCTTTGTATTTCAGTAGTGCATAATACAAGAGTGTTGATTAACTGGCAAAAATGTCACCACCACCTCAGTACAAAAGTGAGAGGAAAAAAACATCATTGCATTTTTTGGGACTCCCTTCAGCTTATGAAACAAGTTTCCTTTACTGGTATTACAGTTTTAATTTCTGCAGCAGACTTTCTATTTATGAAACTTAATATAAGTAAGATGAATCAAACTGCAAATTGTTGCAGGAAAATAGGAACTATTTATAAGCTTATTTTAATCAATGGTCATCTGTGGATAAAGTTAATCATTATTCTTTCTTGTCAACAGCTGCCTTATCAGCTGATTTATAGTCCAGGTTTTGAAATAAAGGTATAAGAGTGGAGAAACCTGTATTTTTGCTCTTTAAAATGCATGATTTTTGCATGTAATCTTGCCGATAACATGTACATATTTTGGATATATTCACTGTGGACTCCTTTAGCAACATTAACTAATATTCTCTTTTGGAAGAGAAATAGAAGAATAGATCATAATATAGTGTATAAATCAGTGCATACTCATAAATCTTGGGCTTTTTTTTCTCTCCCTCTTTTTTTCATGAGGTGTATGCGTGTTCTCTCACATGTACCCAGAGTGAGCAAGCTGTGACATGTAAAACCAATTCCCATGACTGACTGAATTTTGGATAAAGCCAAAACTGTGTATGAATAAATTTCTGGAAGGTACATAGGAATGTGACTAACGTTTTTTTACACCATAGTAGGTTACAGTACCTCATATACAGGTAAAACAGTGCAGAGCAATTATAAATTAAAGATTTTTTTTTGCCTTTGAATTTTCTGGCGGCTTTGGCACACATCACGTGTCAGGGACACCAAATGAGGTAGCTCCCAGATGAGGTCTGGTTTACCCAGCCTGCTCTTGCCCCCGGCCACAAGTGGTGAGCGAGCTATCAGTGGTTCATTGGGGAAAAAGCCCTTGGCTCCTGTTCCCTTCACCTGGGACAACTGAGCCACCCACCTGAGCACAGGCTGGGGGCAATCCTCTCTCTCTCTCTCTCATGAGCTAAACACCATGTATTTGTCTCTATCACTGTCACTGTTTGTCATCAGACATTCATTTGTGTATACCTAATTCGTCTAAGGCTACTGATGTATGCTTATTCTTAATTTCCTGGAGTAATTTGCCATACCTCAGTGTCTGACTGTCTATGGGACTTTATGTTCTTGTCTCTCTCTTGAGATATCTTACTGACTAAAGTCTCATAGAGGGTGGAAGCAGGGTCTGGGTGACTCAGGTGGTTTTTACTTTACCTGCAGAGGAGGACTTCTAAGTTTGATGCTGAATGGTAATAGCACAAACCCTTTTAACATCTGATGGTTGACCCAGGCATCATCAGTATGCCATCCCTCTTCTCCACTGGACATCTTTCCCATCTTTGCTATTGTCTGTATATCGCTCTGCAAGCCAGGACGCTTGAGAACAGAGTAATTTGGATTAAATAATCCAGTACTCAGTAAGTCTCCCTGTACATTTAACGAGATAGGGGTCCTATCAAAAAGAGAAAAAAGGTAGTCATATAATTAAACACGGCATCATGAGGTCCAATTCTGAATTCATTATCAGCCTTAATTTTGGTACCTCTCCTATTGTTTGTTTGATAATTTTGCACTCTCTACGTTAATCTTTATTAATTTCTCTGTGTTTATATCTATATATAGAGTGTGTGTGTGTGGTCAATTTACAGTTTGTGAGAATTACAGCTTTGAATAGCATCCATTTTGTTGAAATAAAGTGGCAACCAGAATAAACCCTCAAGGTTGTCTGAATATTGTTTCCCATATTGGTTTTTTTGCTGTAAATCAATAGATTCTGCCAGAGCCTGACTGAGAGAGAGCAGTTCGCTTTGTCTCTCTCTATCAATTTCATCATCTTCAATCATCCTGACGATACTATTGACCAATTATATCAAATATTTTCAGGCCCCAGATGCGGGGTGATGTATCGTTCTCTCTGCAAAATGCAAGGAAGAAGTAGTTACAATCTCTTTGGCTGGAGACCTTTTGGGGCAGCTGCTTGGTAATTTGACTCTGCTTGAATTGCGGGCTAAGCCACCCTCCACTAAAATAAATACCTCTCTAAAGGGTGCGTACGCAGATGGTTATGGTGAATCACCTGACGCAGGGTTGCCTGCTTGGCGGCGTGGTGGCTGTGTGCATAAGGAGCAAGCAAGAGCCTTTGAAGCTGCTTAGCTGACCTGGGCCAGCGATGCCACTGAAAGCGCCGGTCCTGCCTCCTCTTTGTTGTAGAAATGACTTCTAAAGCTTGCTGATCAACTGAAAACTAATCTTTCTTTTCTTTTCCTGGTCGGGTTAGTTTTCAGACAGATCAATCACCTGATCCAGCTGACTGCATGGCTGCTCACGCCCGGGTGTCAGCACCAGAGAGGCAGCTGTAACGCAGCACGAGGCTGGAGAGGGCAGGTCAGCCCTTTCGGCAGGGGCAGTCCTGGGGCTCCAGCAGGAGCTGAAATGGAGTTTGTGGAAAAGCGGCTCTGGCACACCACACTGTCCCTTTTGCTCCTGTGCTTTCTGGAGCAAAAGCCGCCTACCTTGGTGATTTCTAGTGTCAAATAGCATGGTGATTAGGATGCTTTTCTTTCTCTGCACTTGCATCTTGAAAAGGATCTGATACAGTATTTCTTGCTCCAGACTGGTAATGTCTTTTCTTGTGAAAAAACACTTGGATCAGTCTGTAGGTCAGTCTCTTAGACAAAGATTTTATTCCCTTAAACATGAATGCAAATGGAAGACCCCCTTGAATTCCAGATTCAGTTCTCAATGCACTCAGTGTGCTATCCTATGATTAAATCGCAAGTGCACTGCTAAAATTGATAGGTTACATTTTCCAGAGGTGTCTCTTACCTCTGCGGGTTTTTCTCTAGCTCGTCAAGGTATTTCCTTTGACTGCTTTTGCTTTATTCAGTCTGCTGTTATTGATTACATGGGTTCCAGCCCTCTCCTTTAAAGAGGTAGGAGAAGTTTGCTCTTTCATTTCTTGCTAGTAATTCTTCAAGCACTTCTACAAAATCGCCTTTATCTTCAATAGCAGCTGTCATCTTCCTCTGGGCCCGCGGCATCAGAAAATGGTGCCAGTGTATTCATTGCTGATGGCATTGACTTGAATCTGAAGAAATCCATTTTTGTAATGTTATTCTCAGCTTTTGGCATTAAATTTTTAAATTTTGCTACATCAACTGTACTATATAGGCAGCAACCTGATCTCTACCAATAACTTGTGTAGCAATCTTATTTTCATTACTGATTAATATCTTCTTATCTTAATTCCTGTTATTGTGACAGGGCCTTTGCATCTGAGAACGGAGAATTGAGGCCCCAAAGACTTTTACTTGGCCATCAGCTGGAAACTGTAGATTTGAAAAATGAACTCACTGTTGGAAACTGAACCAGCCTTCATTTTGCTGTTCAGCCATTGCACTAACCTTGGTTTCCATCACTGATGAACTGTGGCAAATTGAAAGAGAGTGAGCGTGATTGGGGCACTGTAAGTTTCTCTGTCCAATGAAACGATCAGCTCGGTGTGTCTCGGTAGGGTTGTTGCATTGACCCAGATAGGAACTGTACTGTCCCATACCAGGAACGCTGCTTTGAGCAGACCGTGCTCTTCCTTCTGTGATGAGAACCCAAATTCACATTTAACATTCAGTGAAATGCAGCAGACATTAAGAAAAAAATAAAAAAATCCATAATACTGAGTATTATTGCCCCATAAGTTATACCTTTGAAAAGTTTTATTGGAAAACAAATTCTTTACTAGTAGGCTGAAGTACACGATTTTAGAAAATTGCTTTCTGGAAGAAGGAACTATTCAGTAGTTTGGACACAAAATTTTGCCAATGTAAATAAATGTGTACTGATATTGTAGAAAATAACAGTCTTCCTGAGAAATAAGTTGCGATCACTGCTATCTGCGTTCAGCATATTGGTTCAAAACCGTTATTGCACAAAACTGACATTTTTCCTTTCAGTTCATCACCTTCCATGTCCATGAAATTCACTTAAAAACTAATACTTCTCCTTATATATTCTTTATATCTAGAAGTCCTTCACAGCTCTAGATATAATAAAATTCAATTGTACTAATGCATTCTTATACCATGGTACACATTTGGATTGTCAGTTTGCTTTAGCATGTCATTAAAAACAATAGATAAGGAGTATCTATAACTTAACGCATTGTGGGTGTATATTCCTATATATTCACGTTAATCACGTTTATTGTGTAACCTCTAGACCTACCCACCAAAACTCCAAATCTGTTCTGTAATGCATAGTTTGATGTTTCAATAAGAACATATTTCATACAGAGGTTGAGGCTTTAATACATTGGAAAAATTAAAAAAAAAAAAATCTATTGCTTCTGGATTGTCAGGAGATCTGGCACACTGTGGGAACATCTCTTGAACAGAAACTGTCTGCAGGGCCTAATAGGTACAAGGAGGAGGAATCGTGTTCAGGTATTATTGCAGTAGTTCTCAGACACGTAAGGATAGTCCCTCATTTCTCTGGATTTCCACAGGATAGATTTTGCCGTCTCTTACTCAGCGTTAAGTGAGTGTTTCTGTAGGGTCCCTTGTTGTTAGCAAGTTGGTACCAGTCTTTATGGTGTTTTTGTTTCCATAAACCAACTTCTCCCTCTCAGGGTGTGCCTGAGAGAAGGTGAGATTTATTTTAAGAACAATTTACTCAAACTGAAATGAGATTAACTGGGGTTGTCAGGGGAAGCCATACTGAAGGGCTGTCTCGCTGACTCTGCCTGCTCCTTTTGATCAGAGGAATTCACCATCCTGGGGTTTTTAGGAGTCCCCTTGGGCAGTCTGTAGTGAGTAGTACCTTCTCTTGCATTTGACCAGTCAGCCTTGGTCACCTGGTGACTCAGAGTTGTCATCTCAAAATGTCACTTTTTTGGTATATTCCAACTGGGATAAAGGTGATGGAGAAGTTCATCAAGAAGATGAAGAAGGTAAAAAAACCCATGTAGCTGATTATTCATTTGCAGATCATTTAAATAAATAAAAATTAATTGCCCATACCTTCTCTCTATAAAACAAGTGATTGACACTAGGATGAGCATTCTTCTTCCTAGATGGACTAATTAAAGTAAACAAATACCATGGACAAAAGGCTTTCCAAGTGTGCTTTTTCACAGTACAGGTGCTGTTACAATGCACCTCTGAATATTCAGACGGATCTTTTTTTTTTTCTAAATCCCTTTCCTGACACTGTCCAATACTCTTTTCTAGAAGCAGGGAAAAGGGAACAAGAATTGGAGAAGTCCCCTGCTTAGCAGCTGGCTGACTTTCTCTGTGCTGCTTATGTAGATCAATATTCCTCCATTTAACTGAGTTTCCACCCTTTGTGGGTTTTAGTTTATGAGCACTGAGGTGTGTCCTTCATCCCAGTCCACATATGTATCTGTCAGGGGGGATGATGGAGAAAAGGGAAGCAGCTGGGATTTGGATCAGCCTTCTGTGCCAGTCTGTACAATAGGATAAAGGTGACCTGTCTGTTTTATATACGTGGTCGCCACGCAATGGGATGCCGGCAACGCAGACCTCAGCACTGAAGCGGTGCTGCCATTATCCTCCGCCTGCTTGCCCAGCCAGGTTTGGCATCGGCTGAATCTGAAGACTTCAGGATAGTGAGGCAGGCGATGCTGCTGCGAGGTTTCTATGGAAACAGAAGTGGGAGATGAGAGGCGACTAATAAGAGCTCAACTCAGCCAGCTCCTGGATGGTGATTTTAAAATACGGACTTTTAAAAATAACCCTTTACCTTATTTCCCCCCACCTAATCTTTGTTTCTGAAGAAAGGGATCAGAAAGGCAGTGGGTTGCTAGCAGCAATGAATGAGAGCTCTTTCTCACCACTTTCATCTGTTGGCTGTCATGCAAGAGCTGTAAGTAGCAGTTTACTAAAACTGGCTGCAGGCTTATAAAGTGTGTAGTAATTGTAATTTTGGACTAGAAGAAAACGTGAAAGGCATTTTAAAGGTATTCTTCCATTCCTATTTTCATCCTTTTGAATGCAGTGACTTCAAGGATGGCACAAAGGTGTTTTCTAAACCATGATCTTACACTAGACACTAACTCTGGCAGAATGTGTGTATATTTTACTGCATGCAAAATACTGTTTGGTATGTTGTACCCATGTTGCAAACAGGATCTAGGTCTGTTATTCCTTTTAAGCTGTTTAATTCCTCTTCATCCTTCCCAGCATTGTCCCTACACTGGCAAGTTGTCATTTTGTAGATCCACAATGCTTCAAGAAAAATTTTGTGAAGTTTTTTTTCCAAGAAGGATCTTAGAAGAAGGTTTTTTTGTATCAGTGAAAAGGGGAATTCTTTGTCAATCCTCTGTTTTATTTAAATTGCTTAGATTTTTTTTTTTCCTCAAAGGGTTTAGGAGATGGGAAATTATGATTGTATCAATTTCTTATATAAAATTGAAAACTGATACAACAGGTCAGAGTTGGCATTAAGGCTGAATTTAGTGCATTCAATCTCATGCTGGATTGATTTTTGCTGTTGTTATGTTAATGTGACTCTTGGATGCTTGTATTAACCTTTAGAATACAGGAACTACATCAGATTGTGACTCAGCTTCTTAATCAATTTTTAAAAATCTGTTGAGAATTTAAAAAATAAATAGAGACACTCAAGAGAGGTGGGAGCTCCACAACTTAGTGTTACATGGCAGTTCCCATCCACCAGATAAACCGGAATGAGGAAACCAGCTAGCTGATGTCCTTGTGCATCTGCGTGCCTCTCCTCAGACTCAGTTGTCCTGTCCTGTCCCTCTGGATAATGCCTTGGGGATCCTGGGAAGCCTGGGGCAGAGGTAGTGGGACACTGCCTTCTCTTTTCTCTTGTGTGCTCACAGGAGTTTTCCAGCTCTCCATATTGTACCTGGAGTCTGATTTGCTCCCTGGGGCCATTTGTCTATTCAACGGGCATGTCTGCGACCACGTGGTCGTGTGATGTGGATAACGCTGCTGAGAAAACCCTCCAGAGAACCAAAGTGGTGGCAAAGATCAGAAATCAACAGTTTGTGGGAACTGGGAGCTCTGTTGGGTGATCTAGATAAAGTTCAGTTCCAGGGCAAGGAATAATCTCCTGCACTTCATCCCTCAGTTAAGAGGCACTTCCAAAAAAAAAAAAAAAAATCTGCTTGTGTGAATAAGTGGGGGCAGAGAACAAAGTGGCTGGTTAAGTAGAGGGAGAAAAGTTACTGTGCTAGAAAAGGCCATATGTACAAGGGGGGCATTTAGACTATTTTCTCTGTGCATTTAGTAAACATTTTTTTCTAAAATTTCATATGGAAAATTCAAGTTATCTTTAGAAAAAAGTTACCAAAACTGAAGCTCCACTGTAGTGTAAACCAAAGGAATTTTAATTCACCTCTAAATGCAAATCATTGGAGGTTGTGTAAATTTCCATTACACAGACATTTCAATTTTTCTCAGTCTTTTTTGGGGAGCAGGGAGAGGAAAGGGAGTAGGGGAAGGAACAGCTGAGGCTTATTTTAATTAATAGTGATTTAAGTATGAGCAATTTTCAGCATCTTAGTATTTTTTCCAGAAAAGAAAGTGGTTACTATCTACTGTGAGTTTTATTTTTCCCTTTGATGTACTCTGCATTCCTCCTGTTGATTATAATGTACTTAACAGTTGTGCTTGCAGACTTGCAGATGTAACACATGCTGATTTGTCCTCCCAGAGGCATGGTAGATTTGACATGCAATTTTTTAAATACTGTATTTGTCACTGTTGAAAAGCTTCTAAGACTATAAACATCATTAGTTCATAAAAAAAGCCCCAAACCCAAACCACATCAATTGCTATATCTTGCTGTGTTTGTACTTATACACAGGTATAACTGTAGAATATCCATAAAAATATTGAGTGTTGCAGTGGCGTAGACACCATAATATGTAAAAGCACTTTTCAGTAGGTTGCTGCTGCTGCTGCAGAAGAGTTACTCTCTTCATAATAGCTGTCTTCCTCAGCACTGTGCTGACAAGGACTTGTTATTTTGAGTATCTCTTAGAGATGCCAGGATAAAAGTAGGGTTATACTGCTCGCAGTACGGAAAGCAGGTCCCTTTCTAGGGACAGTCAATGAAATTTAGTCTTGTGTGAAAGTTCCCCTTAGAATGTGATCAAGGCACTTAAGCACTTCTTAATTTTTATAGCAAATCATAGACTTTCCTGCATTGCCTTTTAAATCTTCTGCCAAGTGACAGCAGTGGAAATGCTGCCAGAAGGATTGGTAGACATACCTATCCATTTGTGGAAAATAACTTGGACTTGTATGTAAGTCGTGGTGTTTTTAGGGTAGCACCAGTCAGCACAGCCTCTGAACATGATTTATTAAAATATTATTTTTTCTTTTCTTCTTGTTCACTAGCCCTGCTGGCATGACTTAAGCTTAAATATAATATATTTAATGATGTTTAATAATATTTAGACTAGTCCAGCTGGCATGAATCACACTAAGGAAAAAAAAGATAACAGTTTTGATATAATTTGCTTAGATACTAGTGTGATAGGTCCTAACACATGTCTGTAGAAATGGTACAGTGCTAACTTATGATAGTACTATTGCAGGGCACTTTCAGGGTGTGGGAAGCAGATATTAGCATTTTGTCTGGACGTTTCTTTTGAAGTTAGGAAGCAATTTTACAGCCTTGGTTCTGCTTCTGTGTAGGCTGGGGTTTTTTTTAATCCATCCTGATGAGGTTTCCCTCTATTGCTTTACCAATTTCATTGTTCTTCTGGAATGTCGCCTTCATGCAAGGTAGTGCCCGTGGAGGGAGAAAAAGGGGGAGTGAAGGGGGCTTTTAAGTACTTTGAGCTAATCTCATTCACCCCTCAAATGATCCCTGTTCTGCTGGGGCCGTCTACCCCATGAGTATATGATAGCCATCCATCAGCATTTGCAACTCTGTAGAGGTTGTTTCAGGCTGAGGTCAGATTTATACAGTTTTTATTAAAGAATCACTGATACTACAGGTGGAAAGCAACCTGTTAGAAGGTCTGTTTATTTTTTTTTAATTTTTCCTCCCTATGTGGAATTATCTCTTTAAATGTTTTTTTCTATCTTTTAGCTTTAAATGTTCTCAGAAATGTAACTTGCAGTGACAAAGAGGACTGTTTCTTAGCTTAACAAATCTCACTAACTGATGATGTTTTCTGCTATTCAGTTTTACTTTTTTCTCTTCTTAATGTCATCTCATTAAAAGTATCATATCTTCTGCATCACACTAAGTGATTTATGGAATCTGGTGAAATACAGACAAATGTGTTCCCTTGGCCACTGGTTCAGGCAAGGAAGTTCAGTTAGCATCAGCTTGCTCAAATTTGAAGAAATTGTGTCTTATTTTTAAACTTCATCATCCTCCATAAATTTCTTTTTCCTCCGTTTTATTCTTTTTGGTAGGGGTCAGGGTAAATGTGCTTCACCTCTGAGGAGTTTTTTTACCACTTCTGAGCAAGTCCCTGAGCCTCCAGCTTTCTTGGGACTGTATATAAAGTGTCAGTATCGGGCAGGTTAAACATATGCTAAAATAAAAGAATCAGCCAGCAGGTCAAAGGGCTTTCCTGAATGGTTGTTTTAATGCTCACAAATATTGTGGCTAATTTAGATACAGCCATAACTAGATATAGCTGTCAGCTAAGGAAAAGAGGTACTGAAAGACTCACGGACCAAAGCGACATATCAGAGTTGACTGCTGGAGCAGTTGTGAGTCTCTTGGCAGGAGTGTGCTGGGGGAAGAGAGGGAGTTTCTTCAAACAGGAAATTTACTGGTATGTTCACAACAGCCTGAACACGTTGAAATAAGATTGGAGGCAGGGGGGAAGGGGTGGGAAGAGAAATCTCTCTCTCTTATGGAACAATTAGTTCAGAGTTTGCTCTCCTTCCACGAGGATGCATGAGGAGAAGGCGACCAGAGAATAGCTAGTTAATGTTTCTTCTGCCTGCCCAGGAAAAGCAAGTTTTAAAACCCTTCCTGGCAGTGTGAAGCTGGGTTGTGGAGCTCAGTGCCAGAGGAGATTAAGGAGGACAAAGGTATAAATGAGTTAAAAATGGAACTGGGGAGGTTCATGGACGATAGTTTTGAAGGTGGCTATAAAGCGTAACTGTCCAGATGTAGTCTGCTCATTCAAGTTCTCTTTAAATCTCCGACTTAACAGAAAGTACGAGGAATATGTCCTGGTTTTATACTCTTCCTTAACTACCTGCTCTGAGCCATGGTCAAGGACAGCATTCAGGGGTACTGGCACGACTGTTCTTGCAGGTTATGGGCCTTGGATTTTTTTTCTCCAGAAATAGGAGATACTCATTTCAGTGTATATTTCTGGTTTGTTTTTTTTTTTTTTTAGGTTGCACCGAAAATAGATTCTCAAATTATGTTCTTCAGGCTCCACTCTGACTTGGGTAAGGAGATTATTCACAGATGTTCATTAGGTACCTGTAGCGACCAGGGAGGTCGGATCCTTTACTAGAGTCTTCTGCTCTTTGAGCAGCTCTGCAAGTCTTGGGTAGGAATTAAATTATGTATTTATCATTGCACACTCAGCTTACAGAATGAATCCAACTGATGTTTCAATTTCATATTTCTAGAAACTGCATGCTGCAGTGTTCTGTACTAGTTTTGTGATGGTTTGTGTCCTTTAAAATTATACCATAAGCAGCTCCATTGTGAATTTGTTTACGTAATTGTGTGTCAGACAAGATGGATTTAATAGATTCTGAGTCTCTTTCTCTCCCTGATAAGGGAGTTATTTTTTTTCTTTTTAATTTCATACTGGTACAGATAGAGGACTTTGGTTAGATATAATCTAGATTTTGCTTTCAGACAATTAGGGAAGAAACAAATACCAGAAATAACTTCTTACACAAATTCTTTCTTCTGTAGCTTCTTGATAGATGGCAATCTTGGACATTTTTTGAATCAGTCCATTAAAGCATATTTGAGGCTTACGTACCAGATCTGTGGTAGTATGCTGATTATTTCTGAAAAAATATGGCCGGCACATAGTGGATTATACTGTTGAGTTCTTCAGGATTGAAACAAATATTTACAAGTGCATCTCAGTCCATTCTCCACTGTTCTTTGATTTTTCTGTTCTCTGTTCCTGGAAGAAGAAGTAAGATAAGACTGGGGAGCTGGTGGGGATGGGCTGGGGTGAGTGGGAGAGAGATTAACAGTACTGAAGGCAGATAACTATTTGACTTTACTTTAGATGTTTAAAATTCCTACTTGGGTTTTGAAATCTAGTCTATTTAGTAAAGAAAAAAATGCTAATGTCATTCGCATTTTCATTTATGGATAATTCTGTTTTAAGTTGTCCTTTCCCCAGAGTAGTTTTAATATTGGTGCTATCCATTCCAGGAGAAGAGAAAGCAAAGATTGCATTTAGATTGGGGGTTGGGAATCTACTTAAACATGAATCCCTGAAGAGTAGAACTACCTGAGTTCTGTTTAGCTCTACCTTAATTGTGTTGAAATGTTTCAGGAGATAGTTGTTATCTGAAATATCATCCATCACTTTGAAATTTATGTGAAATTATTTTAGAGTATGAATTGCAAGAGTTACTTGAGTTACTAGTTGAATTGTGCAAAAAAAAATCAATAAATTTTGGGATGAACATTAGTTCTCTTGTTAACTAGCTGAATTATATTGAAATATATATATAATTAGTACTATATCTATACAGAATAACAACATTTTGGTGGAATTACCCTGGGTGTATACCTCTTTAGCAGGATATATGCCTTGATCCTGAACTCCTGGAAAATATTTTTGGGTAATATTAAAGAGTATAGAGATATAGATTGTTAAAGCCCAGGGAAGCCTATGTTTTGTCTTTATTGCAAATCTTGTTGGCATGCGAGTGCATATGATGGCATGTGCATCCTTTGTCTTCTAGAATTCCGGAAACCAATGAACACTGTTAGGAAATTTTGCTGTTATAATCTGCATTTTATATCTCTTTGCACAGCAAAATTTGAATGACTGAAGCCTACAGATTCATAAGATGTAAGCTTATATTTCAGATTTGGTTCCTGAAATATGTCCTTTTCCTGGAAGAAGATCTGAGAGGATGTGCATTGGTCAGAAATAGGCAAAAGTTCCCAAGCACCAAAGATCTTAGTATTTCATAGCTCTTCCCAGCTGGATTTCAACCTAATTTGGCACATAAATCGTAGTTGACCTCAGACAGAATAATTCAGATGTTTGAACCTCTTAGATGTGTAGCCAAAAGCGAGTTGTCTTGTTGCATGTATTTTTAAACACCTGCAAGCTGAGCTGGAAAGCAGAACGCAAATTCTAGGACTTGAAGATACCTGTGAGGTTATGAAAATCCCTTCAGGACTGCAGGGAATCCTGGAACCTACGAACATATGTTTTTTCCAGGCACACTGTATTTAGAAGTTTAGTATTTGCTTTAATTTCTAGTGACTCAAGTACAAATGACAATAGAAGTCGCTCATCAATAATTTAATTGTAAATGTACAATCTGAGATAATATCTTTTGTTGAACCTTTTAATGCATATTCCATGAGGACTGGAGGAATTTTTTCCTGCAGTTTGTATTTCTGCTATATTCGTATGTAAGCATAATTTGTTGTTCATGTATGCCAAAAAAGTTTAATGTTGTAGCCAGTTAACGCTAGCAGAATTGTTTCTTTCAAAAGCTCTCTTTTACTCAGGTAGGTACCAATACATAGACAAATGAGATTTCCAGTAGACCGCAGAGGAATTCCCATGCCTTTTAGTTAGGAATAGGAAGGGGCTAACATCTCAGCTCATGAACAAGTAGGGTTTAGGTGGGGAGTTTTGAGTTAGAAGTTTGAAACTATTGGCTAATATAAAGACGTGCTGATTGTTTTAGCTTGATTAAATGTTGCATATATATATAAAAATGCCCTATTTACATTATACAGTAATTTTTGCTTGAGATATTCCATTCTCTGACCATGTTTCTTTAAAAGAAGTGTGGGGAAGCTTGCATTTCAGCAGGATGTCCTACATTCACACATTGACCTTTGAGGGAGAATTGTATCTAAGCATTGATTTTTGAAATACTTACGTTGTCTGCAACCGTGGGTTTGATTCCAAGAAATGATTGTTTGGTCCTTCACTGTTATAAAGCCTATAGCGTGAGCTCTGTTGAGATTTTTATCTGTGGAGGTTGTTCTCATAAGCACCTATAACCCCAGGATTCTCTTGGCTACAAAAACGCATCATTGCTCTTTTTGGCCAAAAGTAAGAGCTTACCATTCCAAACTCCTGTTTAGTCACAGGGCCATAACTTCCATCCACCCTCTTCTATCAGCCATCCTGAACAAAGTTGCATTTCAGTGGTTGGTGGAAAGATTTGTCTGTGCTGTGATTCATAAGGTGCTCTCAAATCTTTTAGAAGTTGCAGTCTGTTTTCAGAAACATTGCGAGCATTGATTAAAACAGAAAATATCTCTTCCAGTGAGGAAATGGGTGTGTGCCATCATGTTTTAATGACTTCGCATTATGTGCTATGACCCAACAACACAAATTCAGTAGGTTCAAAACTTCCCTTATGCTTGCTTAGTTCCAGTCTGTAAGGTCCTTTGTTGTAAAAGCTGTTGTTTTATGAGAGTGAAGGCAACAAACTACACAGGCTCCCACAAGTTTGTGAGTTCATTTGGCATCCCCATACAGGATTTGTTGCCAGTATGCATCCACAGATGAGACCAAACATGCTGTCATCTCTCCACAGTGATCCCTTTTCTTCTGAAAATCTTGTTTTTAAAAAATGGACAAACACGTTTGTCTGGGAAAATAAGTTTTCTTGGCTTTGAGTTTTAGCAGGAGAGTGGAGTGGATTGCTCGAGGAAGCAGTAGAAATTGACACATATGTTTCATGTAATACTGGGGTCATGTTTGCCTCCTCATCTTCAGTCATGAGGCATGCAGGAGCTGCTTCTCTGAATAGTCCCCTCACTGATCTTATTTGACTAGACAGAATCTAATATCCTGGCAGTGATAACTGAGCATGGTATCTTTTGCAGTCATTGAAGGTGAGGAACTGTGGTTATGATCTTTTTCCCATCTGTGCCATGGAAATTAGCTGTCTTTTTCTCCCATGTGCCTCAGTAAAATGTTGGCCTTGAGCTTTGGAAGCTTGAGGTGGAGAAAAAGGAGAGAAATAACTGAGCTCCATTCCATAAAGCAAAATATCCAGGAACAAGATCCGGATGGGAGTGTATTTCTGAGCACTACGGTCATCGTATTTAGGAGCAATGAGTTGGTACATCAGCAGCCAGGAGTAGCAAATGGCCTTAGCTGGTATAATTTCAGTTGAGGACTGTAGTAATTTTCTGACTATATACATTATAACAGGTTGGTATACAAATACCTGATCCAGAAGAAATGTGTTAGAACTGCACCCTTATATACTCAAATACCTTTTAATGTATATAGGAGTCTCTTCAAATCTTGGTTTGAAAGGTGCCGGTGACTTACAGGGATGCATATAGTCTGGGAAAACGAAGCTCATCTGAGACTGGCAGTTTTGCGATGTTGAGCTGAGAAACAGCTGCCTGAGCAGTGTTTCAGGAGAATGGAAACAAGGAGTGAGATCTGCTACAGCTTGTTTGCAGAGAACAATAGCGCGTTGTGGTTTTCTGGGTTTTTCTTCCCTCATAATTGTGACACGTTTGATTAGCTCCGAAGTTTTTGGTGGTGTCTCATCATGAGGTAAACTGAAGTGCAGAGTCTGTTAAAGACCTAGTTCAGCTATAAAGTGAAGAAAAGCTTAATTTATAATGAATTGAAAGGAAACCATGTTCCTGGAAAAAAAAATTAATCGGGGGCTATCAAGTCAAGCTTTTATGTGAGTCTAAGTGTATTTGGCAGGATGGCTGTTCTTGTAGGGTTTTTTCTGTCATGTCTTAACACCAGGCTTGTCACAAAGCAACTCCGTGTCATTTCAAACTAGGATGTCACCTGTATTGTGGAAAACAACCTTTATACTTTCTATTTCTCAGGATTTGCTGACAGAGCAGCAACGTTACCAGAAATCATCTTTGTCTCACCTTGCACTTTCATTCCACAGATGCTGGGGGCTTGCTGAGCCATCGCCAACCCTCAGCAGCAAGGCCGTGCCGAGCAGCGAGGCTGCAGCGAGCCTCTTCCTGCGTCCCAGGGGAGGCCGGTGCCAAGCACAGCGAAACGCTCCGGGGGGTAACACAGGTGCGTGAAAAGTGTTGGGAACATGGCTCCTTATTGATTTTACATTAATGTTTGACACGTTGGGTGGGGATAATATTCCAGTGGCAATTACCCTCAAGACATGCACCGTTATGCAAAATAAATGCGAGTGCTTGCCCTCCATAGCGCATGCAGCCATCTAACTCACACAGTTAATTTGAAGATTTTGAAATTTTAGGTTGTCCACTCCTTTCTCCTGGCAGGGCACAATTAGTTAGTATGTCCTGAAATAATTATTAAAAAAATAACGTCAGGGATTTTTTCTGCTCCTTGTTGCTGCTCTTGGGAGTCTTAGAGCAAGAATAAATATTCAGGCTATACAAGAAGGATGAATGTTTAGGTCTGATCCATCCTGCTCTCTCCTGCTCTCTGCTGCACCTTTCCATATCTTCCTCAGCCTTTCTGATGGCTTTTTAGTAAAGGTCCAGTTTCAGATAGTCAGTACTGGAGAGCACACAGAGAGAATGTTGATGTTGAGCATAGATTAATTTCTGATAAATCACGAGTCAATGATCGGTAAAAGTCAAGTTCTGATAAAAAACGAGTCAAGTTCTGATAAACCATGAGTAAGGCCTCATATTTAGAGAGAGAGAGAGAGAGAGAGATACTGGGTTTTTTAAACAATTCCAATATTTTTTTGAATTTTGGTTTCTAAGCTATTATGATTGCGCTCAGGTGCACGCTGAAGCTTTTGCAATTTTGTCAGTGAAAGATGCATGCTTCATAGCTAGAGACTGAAATCCGCTATTCTTTTAGTCAAACAAAGGTGCACAAAAAAGGGAAAAAAAGACTTCTGTACTCTACTCTGTCAGAGTATAAAGGCTGATGGTGTGCGAACACTCTGAGATTTGCGGAGAAAAGTTGTGTTCATTCTGTTATAGTCCTCTGCTGAGAATGACAACTGTAAACATCACTGTGGCAAACACTGTCCACAGACATGTGGAGAGACACATCGAATTAACGTATTTTATTGCCTGAGAAATAATTTGAATAATGTAAAATAATTTGATTGTCGCTATTCTGAACCTGAAGACAGGACTGGAAAAGTCCAGGCTGTGAGCTTTCCACGGTGACTGAAATCACCTAGGCTGGTGGGAGCTGTGCACGTAGCTGGTACCTTCTGGGATGAGAACTTGATTTCCACTGTAAATTTTCTGGAGCTGTCTGTTCCTTTCAGTTGTCTTTAATTTCTTATAGACCAAAAAAAAAGAAGAAAATATGTAAATTACCATGTTGGTAGGTTTTAGGAAAGGAAACATAATATTTTCATAAAAACAAACATGTTTTCAGAAGAAATTCCTTTCCTTTGGTTGGAGAAAGGATTGTGTGCTTCTCACTTTCAGTGTCCTCTGTGAGTTAAGAGAACAAAAAAGCAGCATGTTGGGCTATGACGGTGTATTGCCTGTTTTAACATTAAAGGAGTTACTTAATCCAGTCACTCTAAAGTAGTAAGAAGCAGTAGAGATACCAAATTAGCTGCTTAAAATAAATGAATTTTTAACAACACTGAGTTGTTCGCTTAAACAGGAGTTACCTCGTGGTCTCTTTCCCAAGTTTTGGGCAGGTAATACATTCAAGGCTTAAAGAACAAAGAAGCATAAGCTTCAAACATCTCTTCTCCTTATATTCTTTTTGAATTACTGTACAGTAATTTACGTTAAGTGACTTCAGTTCCTCCTTTAATGACTACCTACTTTTCGTGCTGTGTTTTCTTGCATAGGATACACAGCTACTTTAGTGATATCAGTAATGGACTAGATAATGTTAGATTTCTATACTGAAATATCTCCACAGTATGTAAAAAAAGGAAAAAAAAAGGTTATGCTTTTTATGCTTGAAGAAATATAACACTGATTAGAAACTAGCTTGTTAAGATTAAGGCAGTCAAGAGGTATTACTTGAAACTGTGATAACTTTTCATATATTAGTTTTAAAATGGTACCACAATACATTTCACAAAAAAACCTGAATAAAATTATGACTTTTGACTGTATACCATTTGCAGTGTTCTTTGATTCACAAATATTTTCATTTCTTCCCTAGTAATATCTGCCAAGTCTAGAAAAATAAATTTTATTATTCAGAGTAAGTTACTGTGCATGTTTTTAACTGGATATTATCCTAAAAGTAGTATTTCTTTTCTTACTGGCAATACGCTTTCCAAGCATAAGCGTAAATGGTATATCAAGTTAATTGAACCATATTTTATATTACTTGCCCTGTCAAGCACATAAGCTTTTTTTCAACAAGATAGAAAATGTATTTCAACTTTCAGTTAGACAGAAAGAGTCTTATCCAATTTTTATTTAATGATGATCTTTAATTCAAATGTTTTCTAAGAAAAAAAATGAGGAATATTTAATTTTTTTTTCACCAAAGAAAACAATACTGAGAACAGCAGAAACTGTTTATCTGGAGTATAAAACATTTCTCTGCTCTTAGGAGATGCAAATATCATTTGTTTCATTGTATCAACAAAGTTCTCTTCTCATGCAGTGGATTATAGTTTGCTTATAGCTTCCAATACAGAAAATTTATTTTGAGATGCAGTTTAGGCAGTAAGCCTGTAATAGTTTATTATGTTGTGAATTTCCGTTGCTCATTCCTATTGTGCAGGTAATGACTTTGGGGGCGGAGAGTGAAATGAAATTCCCCATTGAGTAGATAAACACCCATTTATTACCGCTTCTCTGGGTGCCAAATTATAGACTAGTTGATAGTGAGAACCTCTATCAGTTTTTAGCCTTTGACTCTAGATGAGTGAGGTAATCACATGACTCATATTGCCTCCAAAGAAAAAGCTCCTCTTCAGAAAGAGTGGTTGAAAGACTGTTGCTGCATTATTAATAAAAAACAGAGGCAACACAGATTCCCTGATGTCTCAGGATGATGAGGTGAGACTCTGAATTGCCCCATAGGAAACAGTTTTATTTTATTTATTTTCTTCCAACAAGTTTTGCATTTCCTCTGTTGCCACAGGCAGCTGTAATGCTTTCAAGTATAGAGTACAAAATGCAAATAGCAACTCTACAGTTGATAAGTGGTTGGAAATGTTTAGTGCCACAGAATGGCAAACCTGCTCGGAATGTGTTATCTCATGCACACATTTCTATTTTGTAGTACATCTGCTTAGGCTTCCTGGGTAGCTTTGACTAGGGAAGGAAAAATGCGCAGGGATGCTCACACTCTGCTAAGGTTGCAGTGCTGGCAGTATGGTATGGTAAAATACTTAGGGCGAGCGTCAAAAGAGAATAGTATTGCTTCAGTGAAAAAAAAATCACTGTGGCTAATCACTAGTGATAGACTTTGAAATGGTGAAGGGTATGTAGTCAGAGGCTCATTGTTTCATTAACGACGGATGACACCATTCATTGATGTAATTTAAAATTAACGCTTAATAAGGAATCACCTATGCTTAACATGTAATATCATCACTTTTATTTTGATGATTTAGATTCAATGCTCCAGCAGCCCTGTCTTGGGGACACTGGCTAGCAAGTTTGGCTGGTAATGTTTAACAAGAGCCAGGGGAGCGATGACAACTAACCCGTGTGAGATATGAGGAGCAAGGGAATCCCTCTGATCTAGTACATCCCTATTGCTTACAGCTCTTTCAAAAGGAACCAGATATCTTTGTAATATATTGCACTTCCTTGTATTTCTTGCTTAATGGAAGTAACTTTGTTCAGGTGTATGAACACATGATGTTTATTTTTGTGCCCCCTGTTTTTCAATAGCAACTCAGAATGGGTGTATGTGAAATGTCTGTCAACCTACTAAGCACTTAGCTAATGAAACAATACACTTCAGAAACAGTATGCATTGGATAGGTGACGTAATGATGCAAGGGTAAGTCACACCACAAAACAGTGCAAAATTTAAATTAATGAGGTTTGGGGTTTGGGGTTTTTTTTTTTTTTTTTGTTCAAGTGATTTTAAGTTAGGCAGATATTTATTTTTATTGCCCACTCAGCAAGTGTTAAGTGCAGTAGGCAAGTGCCATTTGTGTATGTTGGCAGTGAAGAGGATAACGCTGTGGAAGTTAACAGTGTGTTTAGAGTTACATCTCATACTTTAATTGGTCTTTCATGCAAGTCCGAAGAAAATCAACCAGGAGGATCAGCATTGTAGAAAATTTTCGCAAAAACCACAATTTGAAAGAATTAGTCTGTTGAAGAAAAGATTTAAGATTTAGATTCAAATACATGAAAGGTTGCTGCAAAGAGGAAAGTAATAAACTGTCCTCTTTGTCTGTGGGGAACAGGAAAAGAATAATAATGCGCTTGAATTGTAGTGAGGGAGATTTAAATTAGACATCAGGGAAACCTTTATAAATGTAAGGTTAGTGAAGGACAGCAGCTGATTGATTGGAGGTGCTGCAGCATCCTTATTGGAGATTTTGGGAATGAGTTAGGCAAACACCTGTCAGAGGCAGGTTGGTGATCCTGTTTGGGAGCAGAAGGATGGGCGAGATGGCCTCCTGACATCCCTACCCACCCTGCCTAGCCCAGGTCTGGTTTTGTGCTGTGCTTGGGAACCAGTGAGGTTAGAAACTCTGAAATGAAACAGCTTCTTTACCCTAAACTGTTTTATGATTGTATGTCTTATTTTACTCTTGTTAGGGTATAAGATAAAGCTTTAACATACTTTTCTCCAGCTAGTTTCCATACCTTTCTTTTCCCAAGAAGGGTGTTAAGAGAACAGTCAAATCCAAAGAAGATTTGGATTTGACTTGTGAAAATACAGCATGTCTGTTTAATACTGTTTATACCCTGGTTTTGTATTAGTTGGCAGTGTTCTTTGTTCATATGTTGTGAATGAAGTCTTTTTCTAATCATTTGAAACAAAATTTGCATATTTTCATTGGGAAAAATTGAACCTCAGAAATTTATGGCTAAAGTTCCATTTTTATTTAAGGAAGATTTGGTGAAATTAATTAAAATGGGCATTGCAAAACGCCCTTCTGTTTTTTTGGATGCAGGAGCATAAAAAAATAAAGTCCCTTTTACTCTGAGTCTGCGTGACATGACATCATTTCCCACATCAATTTAAACTTTTGTTCTCTAGAGAAGGTGTTATTTACAGTAAAATCCTACAGTTTTCAAAGTAATATAATGTGTCTGGTCTCAGCTGATGAAGACATTGTTTTCTAGAACGGATGGTAAAGTTCATCGGAGCATTAAAGAGGGTATTCTTGGTATCTCGTATATAGATACAGTCTAGACACTTGAATAATCAGCAGAGTCATTAGAATGTCTGCCTGTAAGTATACCAGTGTTGATGGTGAGAAAATAGAAATATTTCTTGCTCATCATTGTCTTTCTTCTCCATTTTTCTTAGCATCTGACCTTTCATGCTTAGATATTAATTTTCCCTACTAGTAGTTTGTCTTTCCATTTCTTCTCTTTGTTTCAGTTCAACAGCTGGAATGGGAAAATAATATTGGAGCCTCACTGATGCATTTTCATGGAATGATAACAGAATTTAACCAACTGGTATTATGCAGTCCTAATTCATTTTATTTACAGCATTGGAGATTAGAAAAGCACTTTCTAACAGAAATCAAACCATTGTTTTCACAGATGCTTGTTCCAACGTGCTCTTAGATTTGGAAAAAGATCAATGCAAAGTTCTATCAATATTTTTTAATCAGGAAAAATTTTAATTGTGATCTCGGGCTTCAAATAGATCCATGGTCTTTCTGACAACTAAAATAGTGGCATATGTGGCTCCTCCTTCTCTTAAGTCTCTTCTTTGAAAAGCACAATTAAAAGTGTATTTTTGCTGCTGCTGTCACCACACGTTAGTTCTACAGCAATTTTAAAGGGGGAATTTGCTTTGAGTCCAACAGGATGGGGCTGAAGTGCTACACATGAGAGAGAATATATTCTAGTGGGTTTTTAATAGATTTAGAAAAAACACTGTTTGTCTTACAGAAACAAGTAAAGGGCCTCCTGTGACACATAAGATTTTGTAAGCACACTGAACTGGCAATCAGCTAATCTCTAGTGTCAGAATGATATCAGTAATTGGATCCCCTATGAAACAGCAGGAGTCAGTGGTGGGTGGATTGTTTCTTTGCAGTGCAGTGCAGGCAGCTGAGTTCTCCGTGCTCAGCTGCGAGGTTGTGGGAGCATGATTGCCACAGTACCAGGAGAATTGAGGCAGGTTTTTAATTACTGCTTTATTGAATTATTTGGTATTATTTCTTGCAAGTGCGCAGTGAAGCACCATGTGAGAATACTAATTTCTACTCGGTTAGTCATGGGTGGTAGCACTTCCGCTGCATGCTTGTAGCCTGCTTGTGTCTGTTAGTTTTGTATTAATCATGAGAGATACCACTTTTACATTTCTATAGTTAACTTAGGTAAATTTTTGAGTCAGAAGTAACATTATTACTGTACTTCTGATATTATGATTGAAAGTCACAGGAGAGATTTCAGCTTTACAGAGTACCACCATGGGAATGCCTTGTTCTTTGAGAACAAAACCAACCCAAAATATAGAAGGCAGAAGTAAGAAAGGGTTTTATTTTCTGTTGTTTGTAATACGTAGGCCTGTTTTGACTCAACTAATTATCAGAAGTCCCTGTTCTGCTGTGAGTATTTTCACCAAGAGCAATAACTCCTACAAGACATATGTCCTGATATTTTGAAAGGGTGGTTTAAATATGTATGTGTATGGTTTTTTGCATCTATTTGATGTTTAAATTAATTTTAGAGACAGCCATGAATGTAAGATGCTCTTTCTCTTTTAACTGCCTCAGTCCATACTTCTGTGAAATAGTATAGCATATTTTTCAAGCTGTTTAGGGCCCTAAAAGGCTAACTTTTTAATCACTAAAGTGCCAAATAAAGCCAAGCCTTTGAAACTGTATAAAAAATGGTTACTATCTCATAATGTATTTAGCATGACTTGAACAACAGCTTCAAGCTTTTGAAGTTGATTTTTTTTTCCAGCTTTGACATAATTTCCCCTCCCCCATCACCTGCATCGGTTACTGATGCTTGAATGAGTCAAAATACTTGGAATTTGTTTTCCTATCTTATGCTAAATCTGGAAGACCTCAAAGTCAGTCCCTATTCAAATTATTTCTGTTGAGCAGAATTGGAAATGGAGAATGTCACTGTGGGGAATGTATATAGGTGGGGAATAGGGAATATGTAGGCAGGGGAATACATAGAGGCAGCATTTTAAGATAGGTTTTATTTATAATTGATGTTTGTGTGTTCTACATTTATACTCTATTTTAATAACTTTTTAAGAAATGAGCTTAGTTTCAGTGTTTAGCCTCCATCCACAGTGTCACTTTATTTGTTACCTTGCAGATCAGAACCAGGCAAATAGAGGGAGAACAGCGTTGTGCCTTCTCAGTCATGCGCCATTACTATATGCACTGTAACAACAGTAAACTGTTGTTTCATGCAGTTAAAGCAGGATTAAAACTGGCTTTGTAAAGAAATCAAGGAAGGATGGTTTAAGTCCAGAAGGTTTTAATAACTTTTCAGAGAAAGACAACTTTTGACTGGGCATAGAAAAGCAGGGAGTTTCTTCAAGACATCATTGCAAAGGGGAATCATCAATTGTTCCAGTAGTTACCCAACCCCGTTATTTGTCCTTTTAATTTTGTAAAGTATATTTTTTCTCTTTGAAATGAATGACTTCTATTCCAAGAGCTGTTTCACAGAAGTTAGTTCTTTAAATGAAAGTATTTACTACTGGTGAGCTCAAATCAGTTTTGTCTTTTATGCCCTCAGTGGTTAAATAAAAAAAAATTAAGTATATTGGCCTCATTTTATTATTTGCCTAATGAATGCTACACACAGAAGTAAAGTCTCCTCTTACAGAGTTCTTAAATATCTGACTACGTCTTTACCTAGCTTTGCTGGGGTGCTAGCCCTGGAGCATTGGTTCAGAGGTGGGTTTGGGGCTTTTCCTCTTCATTTTCAAAACTGCTGCTCTGGTGGACACACACATACAGTTATGTAATTTTTTTTTTTTTTAACATTGTTTCCCAACCACCACCTCCTGCCATAATTTCCCCAGTCTTAGATTTTTTTTTCCTCTCCTACTTTAAGCAAGTTTTCTGTGAGAAGGCATTATGTACCGGATTTTGCTGCAGCTACTTTTCACATTTAGAGTACTGCTTTTCCAGCTTATTTTGGCAGATAGAGCAAAATGATAAGATCGCTATGGAGGAAAGTTGGACAAATACATCAATGCAGTACTTGGCACTGATATTTTTCCAAATACCCCATTTTCTTAGTTGTCTGTTTCATATTCCACATAATCCCAGTATCACAGTTTTAGGGTCTTAATCAGATCCCAACTTGGTGGTTAGCACTTCTCTTTTGATACCTTTTTTCCAACATTATACAAAAGGCAGTTTCCTTCCCTTTATTTTCTTTATGTGAGAAATGCTGTTTAGGTTTTACTTTACTTTGCCCAAATATAAATTTCTTTTTTTCACCTGCTGTTTTGCTTTGGCTCAATGTGGAGGGTTTTTTTGTGTTTTTGGCTTAATGTGCAGAGAGACAGCTTCTTGGTTCCCAATGTCATGTTGTTTTGACAGGCTGCGTTGACTAACTGGTCTCTGCCATTTTCTTGATCTTTATCTCCTTTCTCTTGCTTTCCCAGTTGGAGCAGAGCCTCACTGAGAACAGCCCACAGGAAAGCGCTCTCCCTGAGCTTCTGACAACCACCTTGTCTCTTGCCTGGTACTATTATTAACGAAACAAAAGCAAAAGTCCTCATGTGGGCTTCTTGCAACTAGTGAGGAGTCAAACTGTGACTTAAACATCTTTTACCTACATTGCAGCTGAGAAACAAACAGCTGAGTGATGTTTCTGAGGCACAGGTTGATAGGCTTTTTAAGAACACCAAAGAGACTGTTAAATTTTTGATATTACATTTATGTTTCTTTTAAAAGAAAAAAAAAATAATGGAATAGTATAATGTCACATTTAGTAGGGTAGTAGTATTAAGAATTGACTCACAGGGTAGGTATAGTATAATTACAACACTCCATTCTCACACAATATATATGACTTTTAGCATCCTTCTGCTCTTCAAATGGAATGAGTCCATACAGAAATGGATAGCATTACCAGTGTTCAGAAAAATGAAGGAAATTAAGGCTGCGATTTAATCTTGTATCTACCTGCTTCACTAGAATTTTAATTCAGTTTGAAAATTATAGAGAAGCTTTCTATTCACGGTGTTCCATGACATTATTTTAAAAACATTTTTCTCATTAATTGATGCCATTGTAGAGCAGAACAGTCAACTTTTTAGTGTGGAGTTCAAGTTGGGAATTTTCAACAGCTACAGAGGCACAGAACAGTTGATGCATTCAGATTTAAAGTTCTGCTTTAAGAAAAGTGTATTCAGCAGAATACAGGAATTTAAAATTACAGCATCTAAACTGTCTTGATTCTGTTCAATAATAATGCCCTGTAAGTATAATATGATTGTGTTTTAAAAGTTTCAGCATTCATGATTGTCAAGAAATGAATAGCAATTAGACTCTGGTTTTCCACATATTTTCTTTTTCCTTAAGACAGGCAAATGGTCTGACTGGAGTGCTGCAATGGAGGGCTACAAGCTCT
>WAAD01028337.1:0-28737 GCA_013389945.1 Fregata magnificens
ACCTCCATCCCCGGAAAAGTGATGGAACAGTTCATTCTGGAGATCACCTCCAGGCATGTAGAGGACAAGAAGGTTATCAGAAGAAGTCAACATGGATTCACGAAGGGGAGATCATGCTTGACCAACCTGAGAGCCTCCTATGATGGCGTGACTGGCTGGGTAGATGACGGCAGGGCAGTGGATGTTGTTTACCTCAACTTCAGCAAGGCTTTTGTCACTGTCTCCCATAACATCCTCATAGACAAGCTTAGGAAGTGTGGGTTAGATGAGAGGACAGTGAGGTGGATTGAGAACTGGCTGATCAGCAGAGCTCGGAGGGTCATTATCAATGGCGCAGACTCTGGTTGGAGGCCTGTAACTAGCGGTGTTCCCCAGGGGTCTGTAATGGGTCCAGTCCTGTTCAATATATTCATCAATGACCTGGACAAAGGGATAGAGTGTACCCTCAGAAAGTTTGCTGACGATACCAAACTGGGAGGAGTGGCTGACATGCCAGAAGGCTGTGCTGCCATTCAGCAAGACCTGGACAGGCTGAAGAGCTGGGCCGAGGGGAACCGAATGAAATTCAACAAGACCAAGTGTAAGGTCCTGCACCTGGGGAGGAACAACCCCATGCACCAGTACAGGTTGGGAGTCGACCTGCTGGAAAGTAGCTCTGCTGAGAAGGACCTGGGAGTGCTGGTGGACAGCAAGTTGACCGTGAGCCAGCATTGTGCCCTTGTGGCCAAGAAGGCCAACGGCATCCTGGCATGCATCAAAAGGAGTGTGGCCAGCAGGTCGAGGGAGTTATCCTCCCCTCTACTCAGCTCTAGTGAGGCCACACCTGGAGTACTGTGTCCAGTTCTGGGCTCCCCAGTTCAAGAAAGACAGGGAACTGCTGGAGCAAGTCCAGCAAAGAGCTACAAAGATAATCAGGGGACTGGAGCACCTCTCTTATGAGGGAAGGCTGAGAGACCTGGGTCTGTTCAGCCTAGAGAGGAGAAGGCTGAGGGAGGATCTTGTTACTGCTTATAAATATCTGAAGGGTGGGTGTCAAGAGGATGGGGCCAGACTCTTTTCAGTGGTGCCCAACAACAGGACAAGGGGCAATGGGCACAAATTGGAACACAGGAAGTTCCACCTCAATATGAGGAAAAACTTCTTTATTGTGAGGGTGACAGCACTGGAACAGGCTGCCTGGACGCAGTCCTGTGCACCTTGCCCTAGGTGTACCTGCTCAAGCAGGGGGGTTTGACAAGATGATCTCCAGAGGTCCCTTCCAATCCCTACCATTCTGTGATTGTGTGATTCTGTGATATTATTAATTTTTTAAAAAAATCTTTCCCGCTTATTAAGTGCATAAGGCTGAGAAATGCAGATCTACAATCAATCATCCCTGACTTTTAGTGAGAGTTATACACCCTCAGCTCTCTTGCAATGCTGCTGCCTGAGATAGTGAGTGAAGGGAGTTTGGTCATTTAGTAATATTGTAAAACAGCAACCCAAAACTAAATCCAGCTCTAAAGGAACAGTGAAGCTCAAAAATGTGCTTACTAAAGCTGAATCTTTGGTGTTTTTTTCTACTTTCAGAGTGTTGTGCCTGTATTGAAGGGCTAAAGTGGATTTGGGATGTATACAAGGATGGGATTTCAGCCTTTCATGACTAAGCTGGCTATTTTTTTTCCAGGAATCAAGGAGAAAGTTTTCTTCTTACTCCTCAGGAGTAGATTGGGAGGATATTATCAAACAGAACAGACTTGTATTTCCGTTGCCTTTGCAGTGGACAGAGAATCACAGCTAAGGCTGCTCGTAAAGGCTTTACCTCTAAGATATCTCACTTAGAACAGTTGGATCAATACATTCTGGCTGTATTTTTCTGCTTTAGCAGTGGAAAACAGACATAAAATTGACTTAACTGAGTAGTTAAGTCCACTTAATGGCTGATTTGAATCTCCAAAGTATCCCATAGCAGTTGGAGTGTACTAGTGAATCTGGCTGTTGCAGATTTGTCTTTAATAGGAACATTCTAATGAGGTTCTCCTATGTTTAAAGTACATTCATTTTTAACCTCAAGTCTGTCTTAAAGTATTTCGGGGGAAATTTACGATGTTGAATTGGATTTTGAGATTTTCAAAAAAATACAAGCCCCCAAATAAAATGAGATTTCTCCTATGAAGCCTTTTTTTCCTAGTAAAGTTACCCAGTCCATATTTTAAATAGTTAATAAGTACAGAAGGTATCTTATTTTTTCAATTTATTATTTTCATTTTTTTCACCCCTTTACACCAACTGCACTAGCAAGCAGCTCTTTTTTCTGGATTCTGCAGTTTGATGTTGAACAAAATACCAAGTGCTGGATTATGAAGTCTGGGGGCTCAGATATAAAATGGGAAATGGGTTCTCATATGTGTAATTAAAGAGATGGTCAAAAATATCCCTTAATAGATGATTTATTTAAAAGTTACTTAAGTATTTTATTTTAAATACTGTAATTTTTAAAGGTCAGTGCACATTAGTCTTTAATAAGCAATCGCAACTGGGGGCAAACTGCAGAGGCAGGTCAAGATGCAGGAAATCTGCAGCACAGTCTGGATGATGGACCCTGAAAACATCTTGTGAGATGTCTGCTTACATAATGTATTGCCATGCAAGGGTCATTTGCAAATTAAAAGCATGAAACTGCTGATGCTACTCAAAACTGTATTAGCAGAATCACAAGACAGCATGTGGCCTGATTAATCTTATGAACTCGGCATTAACATATTACTAGATCACAATGTAGATTACACATTTATGAGCACATCAACACCCAATGCAGAGTAAAATATGCCCTGGAGCACCTTTGAGTGTAATTTTCTTCTACAAATAAAAACAAAGGTTTCAGAGCAATGGCCAGTAGCACCTTCAGGCTCAACAAGAAATATTGGTCATACTATTATCAGTTGCCACAAATGGCTGCTTCAAAATTCTATCTCCAGTTTCAGATTAAGTCTATCATTACAAAGTTTAAAAAAAGGAATGTACATACAAGGATTTATTTTCTATACAATCCCCTCTCAAGACATATGGAATTCAACACCTATCACGTACATGGGTTGCTATTTTAACATTCAGCAAGTCAGAAGGCAAGAGTGGAACACCTTGAATTTATTTCTCTGTGTTGGTGGTACGTAGTTAAACACTGAAGGAAAGCATGCCAATATATACATGTACTACTTGAATGGTCCTTATGCTCTAAAATAAACAAACAATAAAAACATCTTGCCTGCCATGGTTGAATCGTGTGATTTCTAATGTTGCCTATGGGATTGGTACTGCCTAATATTACTTTGTGACTTTACTGTGGGTGTAACTGAAATATTGAGATGGGTAACAGTATCAAATCAAAGGCTGATCAGGAACAAAATTTATGAGTCTGGGATCTTAGATCATGCTTGATATAATCTTGATACAATGTTCTCAATACATCTCAATACATAGATAAAATAGATTTTTCTTGTCCCATTAATTCTGGTAAAATGATTTCCACTATTTTCTGATTCAAAGAGACAGCCTCTGTGCACATTATATCTGCTTTGGGAGTGGGTCACTGAAAAGTCAGCATTCAGCCTGGCTTTGAGCATAGACCTACTTGACCAGTTTCCAGGCCCACAGCTACAAAAGGCTCCAAGATCTACCCAACAATATTCAGTAGGTCTGACAATGAACATGCCAAACACTGTTTGCTTTGCATGCACATACTAACTGTGATGCAGTGGACTTACTGCGTTGGGAACAATCATGCTCAGCGTTTCCAGAAACATTTAGGCAGCCTGACTAGTCATGAGACAAATTCGCCAGTGTCAGAGGGTCTGAGGTGGAAAGTTTTGCCTTGTCCTTATTCTAGTTTAACACTAGATGCCCATACATTATTTATCAGGCACCTCCATCTACAGCTGATACCAACTACAGATAAAACAGGAGACTTGGAAACAGTTTTCGGGTCCTAGCTCCTAGTGCATACCTTGAAACTATACTGAATTGCATCAGTGTAACTCCTTTCACCCTTCATGACCTGGTTTTCATGGAAAAGAAACAGAATGATCTGAGTCCGGGCCCCATAGTGCATGCTCCTTCAAATCAGCTTACATATTGCCAGTGTGGTTTATTCTGGAGCAGAGCCCTGACTCAGGACACAGGCCAGCCCAGAAGTGTGGAGATGCAAAGATATTCTTTCCAGCACACTTTCACAAGAGCTTCCTTGAACACGTATAGAGGGCTTGCTGCATAACTGCAACACAACTGACAGATTTTTCACATTTCATTTAGTGAAAAAGCTTCATGTAACTCAGCTGTAAGCCGATGATACAGCTCACCATCTAATAAACTAAACAGAAAAAGTAAAGGTTGAAGGTACTGTTTATGAGGGATAAGCTTCAAAAAATTCAGATATCTGAAAAGCAATTCAAATATTTGGAAGGTCATTCAGAATGACAAAAAGTTGGTGAGGTTATTTCCTGCTTGCTTTATTTCTAAATGTCTTAGGATGTTCTGCTTACAAAATACATATCACGGCTGCTCCTGCCTTTTGTCTTCATGATTTACTGTGCCAGATTCTAAATGCCTGTGATTGCTCTATCAAAGACATTTCCAAGTATACAGGACATTTTGCTAGAACAGACCCAGTGACTTCAATATGATGATACGATGGGGGGATGGGTGTCGTCAGACCAGATGCCCTCACAAGGTCCCTTCCAGCTTAAATTATTCTTTAAGTCTGTGTCTGCTTATCTACTGATACTTCTGATGTCTGGAATAGCCCAAACTCATAAAAGAAATAGCTACAAGTAAATGAATTATAAAAAGGCTTATCAGGAGTTTCACTGCTCCTCTCTAGAGGTCTGGATATATGGTAGGAATTTGTACATGGCTGGTACCTCAATCCTTGGGGAGAAAAATACTCAGAAAAAAATTCCACTTGCCTTTCTATTAACTACAAATACCCTACTACGAAACTCTCTCTTGTTCTGACTGTGCTCAAGCCAAGTATTTTTAAGGTAGTCAAAACCAGGTAAGAATTCTACTAAGGATTTTTTTTTTTCTTCAAAAATGGGATCTTTGTCTACCAGGGTTGATAAGGCACTCAAATACATGCAATACAAAGACACAGATTGGGCAGAAAGAAATAAATTGACTCTTCATTTTTGCACCTATGTCAAAATGAAATGTGGACTTGAAAAGAAGTAACAGGATGACTAGCCTGGAATCCTTTGTTGCTCAAATATTATAAATGAGATAAAGCAATTTGATTATGGTGGCATTCTGCACTGCATCACTGTAAGTACATGCCATTAACACAGCAGAGTGTAGGAAGAGCCCTATTTCCACAAAATAAACATTTTAAATAAAGTACCCAAAGGTTCTGCCATGGACTGGAGTTCCACACTGACTCTCACCGGATGGAAGAGGCGGGTAGGTATCAGCTGCAGCAGTCCTTCTTCTTGCCTATGCTATTTTCAGACTGAGTGGGCAAGATACAACTCCTCTGCTACAATCACAGCATTGTGCAACAAATAAAGAAGGCCTAAAAAATAATCATTGCTACTTCAGACAAGTCAAGGAGTTCCTGTTCATAAAGCAGTTTGTGTATATTTTTTCCATCATACTATGCCCTTGTAGTTCATAATAGAACAGACAGAAAGCATCCTACTCTTGGCTTTGTTACTTGCTAATAGGACAGGTGTTGACTGTGGTATTACATAAGTTTATGAAACATCATAAATTGATTTATTTTGGAGTTCTCTTCTTTTTGTTATACATCTGCTGACATTCAGCCCCACAATAAAATACTGTATTAAAAATTCAGTTTCCGCTTGGCTGACATAAAAATACAAACATATTTGATGTGAAAATACCATTTACACAACTGGTCTTCAAACAATTAACTGTTTTCCAAGCAACAGAAAAAATAATCTCTGTGAAAACACACTGCAGCCTTACCATATCACCAAGTATTGTGAATGTCTGCAAAGTGTTTAGCAAATAAAAAGGATAAGGAATGAGGACTAAGTATATCTGGAAGATGAGATACAGCCACCTGACTTTAGAAATAGCCTTTTAACTGCCAACTGTATAATGAGAGTAAATATCAGGTGAACACGAATTTACTGACAGTTATTGAGAGAAAAATAGTTGGTGTCAAAACAAACCAGTACTACAAAATTGCCACGGTAGGCTGCTTTTCTTAATAACTTGTTCTAGCTGGATTCAGCTTTTCTGCAATTTAACATGTCTCTTCAGAAAGATGGTCTGTTTCTTTGCTAAAAGTAACTTTCTGAAGAGCTGGCTGAATGTGAGGTTCGTTTCCAGTTCTGATTTGTTTATCTAGATCTGTTTGGCATAATTGCATATGTGAGATTAATCATTAGATGCCTGAAATAGTGCTGCATCTATTTGAATGGAACAAAAAGGAAGAACCTTCATAAATAATAGTGAGGTACGGTATTGATAGTCAAGAATTCTCTGTCCCTGGAGTCAGTGCTCTTATATTTGGACGAAGATTGAGCATCGAATGTAAGTACTAGAGCATGTGCAAGCCACACATATATTAAAAATGAACAGCTGAAGGCTGAGGGACACATTTGGCTCAAACATTTGTTTATGTGAATAGCAGGCTGAGATACAGAGTGCTGCTTCTACCTTCACCTCTGACATTCTTTGTGAAAAGTCATTCTTTTTAACACCCTCAAGGGAATTTCTTCCAGAAATGCAGCCTTTTATACTGCTACATCAACTTAACTTCTGGAAGCTGATTCATCTATCACACTTTTAACCTTATTATCATGTGTAACTAAATAATGATATGAAAAATGCACTTTCTGAAAATGAACATCATCTTCAACTGCAGGATCACTGAAAGGACTAAGGTACAGAGCACTTTGCTTTCCTTATGGGTGTGCTGTTATTTACTTGGGAAATACTCATCCTTCTCTCTCCTCATTAAGTCATTTGCCACCTGAAAATGTCACAAGAATATGATTTTGTACCGTTACTGTTCCACGTCAACATGAAAATGCCATTTCCTTTAGCATTCTACATGCTGCCCAGAAATACAAAAAGATTTAGAGGCCTGGTTCAGTATAGAGTATCAGTATTCATATGCACATTACTGGCAGAATTTGCTGCAAAATTATGGGTTGGTTTAATGCTATGGAATAGAAAAATGGCAGCTGCTGCTGCTACAATAAAGGGTAGCAAAAATTCCAGCTGTGGATATGCAATCTCTCTTTCAGAGTAACACAAAAAGTGATATTTCCTATGACTAAATGCAATGTGCAACTTTGTCTTGTTTCTCTCTAATCTCATGTTTTCAGCTACTTAACTTTCTTCAGGATTGAAAAAAATAGATGCTCAATGCACCACTCCCACAAACAAAAGTATCCATGGAATAATTAATGAAAGCTGTGTAATTTCTTTTTTCTATTTGTGAATCAACCCGTAATTTCAATCTCTTCTGATTTCTGTATAAACATTTATTTTTAGCTTCAGAGATGAAAAGCTGACAGGCCTGGTAAAGAGACATTCAAAAGAAATAAGGCACAGGAAAATTTTAATAGCTATTAGATATAAGTGTAAAAATGCCATCTGTATATAAACTTCAAGATGCATACAGGGAGAAAAAAAATACAGCTGACACGTTTAAATGTCTATATTTCACTGGTAAATTAGCTACTGTAGAAAAGTTTCCATTATTAGTAATAAAACATATGACACTGTTTTGTAGTGGAGCTGACTAGATGGTGAAGGAAATGTAACGCTGTCCTGTTCCCTTAGATTTGCCAAGGCAGAATGTAATAACAGAATGTCCTGTTGCATTATGTTATGGACTAAAGCACCAAGAGCTGCAACTTCAAATCTGGGCCATCCTGAAGCTTCTGTGGACCTCTGCCACCTGTTTCTCCAAAGCTTTTTATGTCATATGGAAAAAGAGGAACTTACAGTATCACAGCAAGCTACAACAGGTGACAGGTCTCAAGTTCCTGCTGTACCCATCTCCACTTCAGCAATACTAGAAGAGTGACTGCCTGGCACAATGTTGTGACAAGGTGTGTGGGTATTGGGTCAAAGAGGAGAAGGATCCCAGTTACTTTTCCTCCCACAGCATACCTTTGCTACTGTATCACCAAGAATTATCGCTCATGTGGTACCAGCTAATTATTTCTCTGGTCAAATGGATACTTGCAGGTATTGTGCTGTGAGGGAAATTTGTGAGCATCTGAGGCACTGTCAGCTGAGGATTTTCAATGCTTTTCCTTCTACTGAAAGTACTACCTCAGTCTCACAGATATTTTCTTTCTCTGGTTTGCCTCCCAGGACATGTATTTTCCTTAGCTGTTCCCTTTCAGGGCACATTTGTTCCTTGATAAAGCATACAGCTGACTCCCAGCTCATGGCTAAACTGAGGAACCCAGGAGTGCTCATTAGCCCCAGCAGCCAGGTGCATGCCCTGACTTCATCCTGACTCTCAGGTGAAACTGAGAATGATCATCCCAAAGCCCAGTGGGGTTGGTTTCCTGGCAGATCCAAGTTAACCAAAATACGCAAGAAACTAGCATGTATGGTAGTGTCTACCTGTCTTGTAATGGAGTTCCTGCAGGAGGGACTCAGTAGCCGAGGACGTGCTGGCCTTCCAGGAAGGTATCAGGATGTCAGCAGAATGACATGGCCCGTTGGCTTGTACCAGTTCACAGCCATTTGTCTCATGTCTTACTATCTGGTGTCTATGTGCTGCTTCAGCTGTCTCCTGCAGTAAAGCTGGTCAGCTGTAAATGCCTTACATCTTGAGACTTGTAACAAGCAGAATTAAACCCCCTGAAGCACCCCAGCACAGGCTTCCAAATTTTCTTCTCAAAAAGTGGTGTTGAGTTACAAGACAGCAATGTGAAGAGCTGAATGGCTTGCTTTTCAAAGATCATCCATGCAGACATTGCCTGATCTAAAAGGAGTTTGAATAAAAGGAAGGGGAAAGCTTGTTCAAAGATGAGGTCATAGCAGGCCATGTGCTCTTCTGCAGTAAAATTTTATAGCTTGTCGCATCATCTTAAACCCACAAAAAGCTCATTTCAGAATGGGAAAGTGAACATAACCCACACTGCATTACTTCTACAAGAACCTGCAATAATGATGTTATTAGAGAAAGTCACAGGACTAAATTAACCCCTTTAATTTTGAAAGCTGATGTACATGGATTATCATCAAAATGTTGGCAACTAGATGTTAGTAAGATTTCACCCAAAAAAGTGTCAAATTTTCTTCTTCAAAGCTTGACAAAAATCCACAGCTCAATGGAAAGGACTCAAAGGAGGCACTTATTTACTAGTTCTTGGGACAAAAACTGAGGAGGCTTATTGTGCAGTGCACATGTACACGCACACCTACAGAGCTTCAGTTTACAGCTTGCATAGAGGAACAGAGGTATGAAATACCTGATATTAGTACTCTGGCACTTCATTTCCTTCACTTCAGCTACATCCTCAACTGATATAAAAATAGACTAGAGTTACTTTCTGACGTGACTAAGGATATTTGGTTTTGATCTACATACAACTGCATTAATAATAGATTAAGGGTTGCTATCAAAGCATGATCACATGCTCCAGAAGGGAGAAACTACAAAGCACAGCTGTCAAATCACTCTCACTAGCTAAAGCAAGGGCAAACTAACCATATCTGAACTTCTAGGACATTTGTTAGTCTATTCAACCTCTAGTTAACATTTCATTCCTGAGCAATGACTTGCATGCACATGACACAAACTAGTATTCTCCTTCTTACTGACCTCGGACAGGCAAGGAAAGAAAAGATTTTTTCTTTTAAGCTGACATTATCACTGTAGGACATAATGCAATAAAACAACAGCTTGCAGAGAGTAGGAGGAACCATGGCATTAACATTTTGTTAGTTGACACTGAAGAAGTAGCATGTGACATAGGTTTATTTAGTATCTCAATCCAATTTCTCAAGGATTACTCAATATTGAGTGGATGATGCCACTCCAAAATGTATAAACTCTGAGTAACCATTTAACTAGTTTTTGTTTCCTTGTAACTATACTGCTCTCTTAAATACACAATCTAGTCTGTCTGGCCTGTAAGTGCTTTAAAAATAGCTGTTCCGGTTTACTGTCTGGCAAGCATGGGACAGCAAAAGAAGCAACAAAAAAAGACACCCCATCACTGTCTTTCCTCAGAAAGGTAAAGCCATTCTGCCGCAGCCCACTGTAACATCTGCAAAGCTGACGTTTCTCATCTCCAAAGAGAAACCAAGCGCACAGAAGTTACTAAAATGACAACAAGTGGCTAATATGCATGGAGATCCCTTTTGTCACAAACAGATAGGATCTGCATGAATATCTATGGTGAAGACACCAACAGGAAAATCCTAGATCACAACTACTGCAGAGGCTAATGAGATATGGGGAAGATCAAGACAGGCCAATTTAACTTTGAACTTTCAGTGACTAATCAGCAATCATGAACCAGGACAGTTACCATTCCTGCTGTGTTTTCATTCCTGGTTAGTCACTCCCAATATATATGCATTTCTTGGATCTCAGATGATGAAAGACAGAGCAGCTTTTCATTTGCAGCAAATTCAAAAGTACCAAAATAACATCAAGTGACTTTTTATAGGGTTTTACAACTTTTTGGACCACTGCACTTCCTCACCCATATTAAAAGACTTTGAGAAAGAGAACCGATTTGACTACAAAAGTCTAGATTCTCCATAATTAGTCAAATGCAAGAGATATATTATGAAGATCCTACACTATAAATTTAGCCTAGATTTTCATTAGACTCTGGCTCTGGCAGGACACAACAGGAAAAACTAGGCTTCCAAGAATGTCCACAAAAGGCAAATAAACCCAACATTAAAAAGAAAGAATCATGTGACCAAAATGTTAACCTGTTGTCAATATTTTTAACCCACCAGGCAATAATGTAGTGATTGGAAACACCCACAAGAGATTAAGTGATGCAGAAAACAGCTCTGCTCAGATGAATCTGTTTACAAGAAAGTATGAAAAGCGCCAAATTTGATAGGACATTAATGGGATGAGCACTAGGACTGCAGTATGCATTTCTTGTGTTACTGAAAAGCCGCATGAGTTAAAAGGAAAGGGAAAATAAGTTTTAATATTTGGATCCTGTATTAAGGATGTGCATGGTCCTGCACATAGGTTGGGGCAATCCCAAGCACAAACACAGGCTGGGTGGAGAATGGATTGAGAGCAGCCCTGAGGAGAAGGACTTGGGAGTGTTGGTTGATGAGAAGCTCAACATGTGCCGGCAACGTGCACTTGCAACCCAGAAAGCCAATTGTATCCTGGGCTGCATCAAAAGAAGCGTGGCCAGCAGGTCGAGGGAGGTGATTCTGCCCCTCTGCTCCACCCTGGTGAGACCCCATCTGGAGTACTCCGTTCAGCTCTGGAGTCCTCAGCACAGGAAGCACATGGACCTGTTGGAGTGGGTCCAGAGGAGGGCCACAAAAATGATCAGAGGGATGGAACACCTCTCTTATGAGGAAAGGTTGAGAGAGTTGGGGTTGTTCAGCCTGGAGAAAAGAAGGCTCCAGGGAGACCTTATTGCGGTCTTTCAATACTTAAAGGGTGTTTATAAGGAAGATGGAGAGGGACTTTTTACAAGGGCATGTAGTGATAGGACAAGGGGAAACGGCTATAAACTGAAAGAGGGTAGATTTAGATTGGATATAAGGAAGAAATTCTTCACTATGAGGGTGGAAAGGCACTGGAACAGGTTGCCCAGAGAAGCTGCGGATGTCCCCTCCCTGGAAGTGTTCAAGGCCAGGCGGGATGGGGCTTTGAGCAACCTGGTCTAGTGGAAGGTGTCCCTGCCCACAGCAGGGGTGTTGGAACTAGATGATCTTTAAGGTCCCTTCCAACCCAAACCATTCTGTGACTCTATGATTCTATTCCTCTGTAAATAATCAGAATGGCAGTTATATGCAGACTCCATAGCTGAAAGATGTGATTAACCAAGAGTAGCGTATCTTGGAGTGCTCGTAGTGGACAGTAACCTTTTATTTATTGTTGAGGTTAATTTCCCTTTCTGAGGGTCACTAACTTGATCTTATTTGCTTGACTTACTGTTGATCTTTAATCATAGCAAAAAACCTTCGTAAGTAATGCCTGTCTGAATGCAGCTAATTTAATCATATGACCTTTTCCATCTTATTTTCACCCTATGGCTATTGACAACTTCTATCAGACGGCAAATGATTAGACTCTAAGTGGTATAGTGTGCTCAATTATTTTATTTATGCATTTCTGAAAATCATGAGATGCTAAATTATTGTATTATTCTGTTTTACTGTTTTCATACCTTTACCCAAGGAACCTACCACTGCAGTATCTGGGCTTTAAAATTTTTTTGTGTGTCAAAAGAGTAATCCAGATGCACAAGAGTTGAAGCAGTAAAGCTCGGATGCTGATTACTCCTACTGTGGGAAAGGAGGCAGCTCTGCAGCCACTGAAGTGTCAAAGCAGCTAGTGTCAGAGAAAACACTTTACACCTCCCCTGGTGCTTTTGCAAGGGCTACTCATAAGAGAACATGTGTTTCTGCAAGTATATGTTGCTCATCCTGTCTTAGCTGGTGATGTCGCCATCACTGATTTTCAGGTACTAATATTCCAACAACATATATTTTCAGGCAGTGCTGGCTTTCTATTTAGAAACACAAAGACTGAATTTTCTCAAATCCAAGTGATGATAAAGGAAGCATGACTCTGCCTCTCTGATTATCAGACCTCCAATAGCCCTGATACCACCGCTTTGCAGCAGCTAATAGCAATCAAAATTTAATTAATGTGGAGAATATGGCACCCAAAGTTTTAAGAACTTTCGTTAGCAAGTCGGTGGCAGAAACCAGACCTCTGGATTCTCCTGCTGTTTCCATAACCTATTTGGAAGCTTATTTGAAAAGCAATTGCTATTATCAGATTTTTATGCCAGGAAGAAGCCTATAGGAAAGAAGTGAACACCAGGATTTCTGAAAGGATGACTTCAAAGAACTGCAAAGTTATAGTCCATTCTGGTGTGAAAGGTTTTGCAAAAGTATTAAAATTACAAAATCTCTGGAAATTCTGTGGAAATTGTAGCTCTACAAAGACAAACTTCCACTGAATGGCCAAGTTTTTTATCTGCCACCACAGCTTCATCACTCACCAGTTAATTTCTCTTATATTGCATGGCAGCAGTCATGGCAATATTTAGAAGTAATCAAAACCTGCTTTAATCAGCTATTATTGGGATCTGAGAGAGGGCAATAACATTCGTGGTGACTTTATTGCCTTGCCAGAACTATATCTCTCTTTGTTTTTAATAGCAAAATGTACAACTGGGCCACAGATAATTTTCAGAAGTCAGTATGCAGGACAAAAAAAGATGTCCCTTATGAAATCAGATCTACATTCTACCCATGTATGCCTTGCAGCATTACATATTTATACAAAACACAGTAAACCAGCTAATTCATTACACAACACAAGACAGTGATTTATTAGTCCTTTGTTGTGCTGTGAGAAAATCTGGAGTCTCTTGAATTTTAGTCTCATGTAGCTAGATTTTGCAGCATCCTAGCAATTCTGTCCAGTTGAAAGTAGCATCTGACCCCACACAGAACACATTCCTCTATTCATCAGGCAGAGAAAAGATGGATCCCTATTCTTTAACCTTTAATTAGTACTTAGCTACATTATGCATGCTGAGGGCAAGATTAGCCATAAATGCTTCCAGGGGCACTGTACACTTACTAGTAACCTCTGCACCCAGAAAGTATGTATTTCACCCAGAACCAGCAAGTGGAAATATATGTAGCAGAGAGGGTTGGACAGCATATAATTAAACTTGCTTTGCATATTAAGTGAGCAACTAAAGTAGAAACCATTACTCTCTGTCTGCAAAGCAATTCCCAAGGTTGTTGCAGGCAGAACCATGGAGTATATGTCTTGCAATACCAGGTATATGCTGCCTATGACCAGTGAAAAATAGGCTTTTTGTTATGGCAGGGCTGAGACATCCAAATATGGGACCAGATTCTGCAAGGTGCTGAAGTCAGTGGGAATTGAGGGCATTCAGCATTTAAATGAATTCACACGGCAGGGTATCAGAATGGTCCTTGTTTTAGATATTTTAGGCAATCAAATTTAAGTGGTTATGCTGAGTTTGTTTTACTCATTTGAGGTTGGCTTTATCATTCCAAGATTTTAAAGCAGTGAAGCTTTCCACTGTCACTGAAATTACCAGATATAAATATGACATTTTCTTTAAGGATATGATTTTAGGGAGCATGCTGATTTCATTACATTATACGATGGGGGAAAAATATATTTATAATCTTAAAAATCTCATCTAATACAAAGCAATCATACACCAAACAACTAAAGCAATATGTTCTACTGAATCTTTCTGTGTTTTTTTCATGGGTATGTCAGCACTTTGTAAATCTGAATACATCATCACGGACTCACATTCACTAACTTAAGCTGTAAACATTTTTTGTGAACAATACTTTCTAGTTCTAGACTCCATGTCACTGAAAAGTCAACTAATAATGATGCTTAGAAATTAATTTATTTCAGGTATGCTATAACAACCATAATCAGCTATAAATCCTTTTGCCCTATTTGCATTTACTGAATTTGCCTTAATTATACTGCTGCCTAATTATGAAGCTCAGTCTAAAGGGGAACTCACAAGAAGCAATGATGCAGAAAGCAGAGGACAGTTTATTCCACTTCATGGATTTACAACTTTCTACTACTGCAAACCATTTGGAACAGACTCTATTTGTGAGGTCATTAACATGTAAACAGTGTCACACTGAAGATGCATGGCAATGACCTACCATGCTAATGAAAAGTGATATTGAGCTTACTAATTCAGATAAGGGTACACAGATTGCCTTTTCTCTAACGTGCAAAAGCCTGTCACAGAAATAAATGCATGGTCCTTGTTGCAATTAATTTGATTCTTGTTCTTTTAAAGCTTTACTTGTAGATTTCATTAAAGCTTTCATGCAGCACACACTTTCAGGAAGTATCTCTGTTTAATGGCTTTTTTCTCCTAAATTAAAGAAACGAGTGAAGGTTATGATTCAAAGAACAACAGGCAATCATAAAATGAAAAGCTATTCTTAATACAGTAAGCATTACCTTGTTTTGACATAAGTAAATACTCAGTGCTGTGGATGTTGAAGTACACTTCTTATAATTAATGTTATATTGCAACTTCCATGGTGACATCATTTTCAATCGCTTAAGATAATTTTTTTCTTTTTTGAATGTAAAATATTGCATGCTAAGTTTCAACCTGGAGATGAATATTTTTAAAGCCTTAGCAAAATCAATTTTTAGATAAGAAAAAATGAGCAAATAAAAACAGATCGCTGTTTTCCCATGAAAATAAAGAAACAGTACCCAATGCAAAAAATTCCAATGTAGACATGAAACTCAGTCTTTCCTTAATTTTACCGTGTTAAATGTTCCCGTAAATGTTAGTAAGTCTATCTAAGCAATAGCCCTTTAGTAAATATCAAGAATAAAAAGAAATTACCAAAAAAGCTTGCACAATAACAGAAGGATATTGTGACATTCTCAGATTTGCCTCTCCTTCCCTTCTACAGGTTCTGAGGAGAGAGACGGTAGGATGTGGAGCAAGAACAAATGACTAGGCAGCCTGCATTAAGTCGCAGGTGACAAAGCAGAGCATAGAGAATGAAAATAAGGCAATCTTAAGGAAATATTTTTCAGAACAGGACAGACAATATAGCATCTGGGAGGAAAAGGGGCTAAAGGAAAGGAAGAATAAGTAAAAGGAGGAGCAGAGGAAGAAGAGAAACAGATGAAAAAGGAAATCGTCAGTAGAATACGAAGGCAGGCTTAAGAGCTGGGCCCACATATTAGTGCTGAAAAAGAAGCTGGAAGGAAGACAATAACAGTAGGATCTAAGGAGTAAGTTAGATAAAACCCTTTATGGACAGAGAACTGGACAAGACACTTCCAAATGCACAGTACTCTGGCCTCAAAATAGGTTTACAGTGCTTTGGGTTCCAACAAAAGGCAGCTGAAACTACAGTAACCCATTCAGCAAAAAAATAAACCTATTCTTGCTGGGAGCCTGTATTAGGACTCAACATGCAACCAATGTACCTTGTTCTCCTTTTAATTTATTTTTCTTACGCATACAGTAGGTAATCCCTACGGTTTACTAACATCCTTATGTGTTTCTCTTCTTAGTTTAAAATATCTTCTATAATCTTAATCTGGAGAATATTAAAATGCAGACATGACTCTTCCCTCTTTGGTAAGCAGAAAGTAAAGTTCAACTGCCAGTTACACCTGGATGTTACAGCTAAAGATCAGTGCCTTATTCCATGACGTATCATAAACATGACAATCTTACCTTTAAAATCTCAGTAAATACAAAACATTCAGTCTTTCATCTGCTTTTGAAAATACACCGTAAGCCATGAACCTAGTCCCTTTTAAGCGACCCTTCCATGGACAATTGCCAAATAGGACCATAAACTGCAAAACACATTCCATTATACCTAAAGCATAATCCAATACACATCTTTAAGCAAACTAAAATTTATCTAGCCTACCTAAACCATTACTTGCTGCAGCCATTATGCATGCATTATTACACCCAATATGAACATGTTGGCCAAATCCATACTGGAAGACCTACTTTTGGCTACTGACATCACCACGCAGGAGGAAAGCACACTATCACTTTGCAATGGGAGATGCGGAGTGGCATAATTGCTCTAAACCAGCTGATCCTCTCATTTCTGTACAACCGTGAAATGCACAGGTTAGCGAATGCTTTGCTTCGCTTTTCCTTCAGACAAGCCAGAGATGCCTCTGGTAGCTCTAACTTGTGTCTTGATCAGAGGAATCGGGGAATGAGAAAGAAGGAGAGAAGCTAACTCCCTCTGCAGGTGAGCTGAGTATAATTTAGATACCCCTAGACATTTGGTTCAGTGTCTCACTGAGGGATCTCAGATCAAATGCAGAAGCGGTCCTGAGCTTCAGCTGCTAAAAGGAAAAATAAATGTGCTGCTTTATGTTCACCAGCTCAGTACTCACAGGAGCAGGTAGTTCATGGCACAAGCCCTACAAAACTCTGCGCTGCTCCAACTACTACCTCTTTTTATTTGGATCACTGCTGCTGTTTGGTTGGCACAGGAACAGAATTATGTGAGACTTTTCTGACAGTCCTGCAGATTTCTCTCTGTAGCATACACTAAAAGCTACGGTCTAATAATAGTAATAGCAGTAATAATAAAACCTTTCTTGCACACTTGTAACTGAAATAGAGCCATGATTCTAACATCTATGGTAAGTCTTGTAAAAGATTTTCTTTTGCAACAGGGTGTCTGGGACTGATGAAATGCCAGGCTTTGCTGGATTTGTAAGCATGCAGCACAGTCCATTTCTTTGTTCCCTTGCTTGACTAGTTTTTGTGAGGCTCAGTTTCACAGCTGATGCAATCTTCCTAGCTACATTTTGCATGTGGGCTATTGCCCTGAAATTAGGAAGGACCCTGATCAGATAGAATGCTTGCACAGACTCTCACAAATGGAGGCAGAGGGTCAGAGTGACTGGGAGTGGCAGAATAAAGCGATGAGGTATGGTTCCTTATCCTCATGCCAGAGTTAGATAATTCATTGCAGGAAAACAATGACCAAGAAAAATGACAGAAAGAAAATTTGGAAATGAATGATGATTTTGGTCAGCTAGACTCTACGGAAAGCAAATGGCCACTGTTCTTCCCTCCAGGGATCTGGCAGTCTAGACATTAAGGGAGCTCAAGGAATACTGTAGAGAAGAAGGAAAAGGAGCCAAGACCAGAACATTTTCATTATGAAATTAAGAGTGAACACTGACAGATGCTACCTTGAGGTGGATTATCATTAACCTGGCCATAACCCCTGCAGATAGGCTCAACAAAGGTATTTCAGCAGAAGCATCTCTCATGGGATTCAGGGGTCAGAGAAAAGATTACAGATAAGAAGCTCAAACAAAAATATAATCAGTCAATAGAAGTTACTGCAATACTAATGACTACAACACCTCAGTGCCCTGTGCTGACATCACTCAACAGACATGAACATCTTGTCACAGTTGTCCTTATCTGTATGACAGAAGTGATTTAAGCCTGTGGTTTACTGGAGCAAAGAAATCTTAGGCTAGATTCACCATATGATTTCTTCTACTGATATTTCTTTAAGCATTTTTCTGCTGCTTGTCCTCCTTGAGTCCAGGAGAGACAATGCAGCATTCACCTTATTCCTTGTAGTCCCGCCTTTTGCAGACATCTTCTGTCGATCAGTTCCATATTTATAGAATCATAGAATTGTTTAGGTTGGAAAAGACCTTTAAGATCATCAAGTCCAACCATCAACCTAGCACTGCCAACTCCACCACTAAACCATCTCCCTAAGTGCCACATCTAGACGTCTTTTAGATACCTCCAGGGATGGTGACTCAGCCACTTCCCTGGGCAGCCTGTTCCAATGCTTAACAACCCTTTTGGTGAAGAAATTTTTCCTAATATCCAATCTAAACCTCCCCTGGTACAACTTGAGGCCATTCCCTCTTGTCCTGTTGCTTGTTACTTGGAAGAAGAGACCGACACCCGCTTCACTACAACCTCCCTTCAGGTAGTTGTAGAGAGCGATAAGGTCTCCCCTCAGCCTCCTCTTCTCCAGACTAAACAACCCCAGTTCTCTCAGCCGCTCCTCATAAGACTTGTTTTCTAGACCCTTCACCAGCTTCGTTGCCCTTCTCTGGACATGCTCCAGCACCTCCATGTCTTTCTTGTAGTGAGGGGCCCAAAACTGAACACAGTAGTCGAGGTGCAGCCTCACGAGTGCTGAGTACAGGGGCACGATCACTTCCCTACTCCTGCTGGCCACACTATTTCTGATACAAGCCACAATGCTGTTGGCCTTCTTGGCCACCTGGGCACACTGCTGGCTCACGTTCAGCTGGCTGTCGACCAACACCCCGAGGTCCCTTTCTGCCAGGCAGGTTTCCAGCCAGTCTTCCCCAAGCCTGTAGCGTTGCATGGGGTTGTTGTGACCAAAGTGCAGGCCCCAACGCTTAGCATTGTTGAACCTCATACCTCGGCCCATCGATCCAGCCTGTCCAGGTCCCTCTGTAGAGCCTTCCTCCCCTCAAGCAGATCAACACTCCCACTGAACTTGGTGTCATCTGCAAACTTACTGAGGGTGCACTCAATCCCCTCGTCCAGATCATTGGTAAAGATATTAAACAGAACCGGCCCTAATACTGAGCCCTGGGGAACAGTACTTGTGACTGGCTTCCAAGTGGATTTCATTAAGCCATTTTTAAAATTAACACTTCAATCTTTTAGAAAAAATACAGGCCTTTAGCAACATAAATTATGAAGTGAGTTTTGGTCTTAATATGCAGTATAGCTTCTTTACTGTTAACACATTCACAGCCACACAAAATGTAATGGCAGGTTTGGGATTTAGAAAAAATAAGTTTCCAATGCCATTACCCCTCTTGTACAATAAAAACTAATACTAAAGTAAGGAAAAACTCTCCTTTCTATTTGGATATTTAAAATGAAGGAATCCAAAGTCAGTTTTGAGCTATCTATGTACACAGAAATGCAATTTCAGAGTAAAAAACGCATGAATTGCAACTTTTTCCTGAGGGAAAAGTCTTAAACAAAATGAATGAAAATGATTCACCTTATACCCTCTTTGAAAGTCTAATTCAACAATGATGGTAGATAATGGCAAAATCTCAGTGCCTAGAATGACCGCTGTTGACAGTAAGCATGACTGATTTGGGAACCAAATTTTTTAGGAAGCTACAAACAATGTCAACAGGCTAATTGAGGAATTAATTCAATCCACAATTTTATTGAGAAGACAGTCCACCCTGGTAAACTGGTAACATTAACTGAACAAGACTCAATATGGACAGCAACACAAATACTAAAATACAAAGGTATCTTCTTTAATACACATACCTGTCCCTATCCTCTCTTCCCCTCCTGAATGTATGTACTATGTCTCAGTGTTATATATAATAAAGATAGGCTTTCAGGCTTATCCTACAAGGGTATATGGAATCCATAATTTCTAAAAGCAATCTCAGTATTCAATTCCAATCCCCACATATTAGTTTAGAAAAGCAAGACAAAGCTTTTATTAACATGGAAAGAACCAAGACGTCTCTAGACTGCATAAGCATTTATTTTTCCTACAGTTATATTGGTTCTTACAGTAAATCTCTGGTACCTTCACAAACAAGCAATGTAAATGGAAACTGCCCCTTTAAGGACAGAAATATCTCCAAACCCCAGTTTATCTGCAAATTTACTGCTTGACACTGGGGAGCAAGGACAGTAACTGAGTGTGAATGTGTGACCAGCACAGCAATCAATCACTTCTGATACTTCACCTCACTATCTCTATACCACCCATTTATTTTGAAAAACCCAAACTTGCAACACATTACAGATTATGGTTTCTCACTCAACACATTCGGGCTACTGTGGTTTTGAAAAGTCTGGGTAACTTCAGAAACGACTATGGGTTTCCTACATGTAGGTACTGGAAAAGTAAAGGAGTGAGTATGTAAATATGCCCAGAAAAGATGAACTAAAGCAGAGCTATTCCTCCACATGAATGATCTGATCTCTGTTGCACCTCAAGAAAACTATTTCATATAGTCAGATCACTGCCCCCGGGGGCTCACATACTTCAGAAAGAGCTACTAAAATTAATAAAAAAAAGGATTTACTTACTGGTGGTCCGAGTGTTAAGGATCATTTACAATTTTTTCTACAGAGAAATGGGAATGTAAGCCTTGGCTATAAAGCAATACAATCAGATTCAAAAGAATCAGAAGATACAAGGAATCAGTATAAGAAATAACGACTTCAGATATGTTTTTTAAAATGATGTGGTGTACTTTAATTAAAAATAAAATTCTTATTCTGAGATTGCTTAGTATCCCTGCCTGAAAGCTAGATATTGTACCTCTGTACTCAAAGCATATGGCACATAGCCCACAAATGTATTCTTCAGCTATGGTGATTTAGTAAAACACCCTCCTTGCTATTTTCGGTACTGCATGTTATCCAAAGATTTCAATATGTTGGCATTCTAGACTTTGCCAGATGCAACAAAACTCATGGAACATCCCCAAATCATTTAAGTCTAGCTTACCAGACAATTACAGAAATCCACGTTGATTTTGGGTTACATGATTCTATGATACAAGTCTACGTAACTATGCATATTTAAAGATTCAGAAGAGATCACAGGCGTAGTCTAACACATCAAACACATCCAACAGTTCAAACACATTTATGTTTTTCTGTTCGGTGCTCTCCTCCATCTGCAAGATGCAAACCGATGAACTTATTCTAGTTCCAGGGGCAGCTGCAGTTGAGAATAGAGGACTGTTTCTAACCTGCCTCACTATTTTCAAATTACTACAGAAGTTTTAAACGTGATGACTGCATATTTCCTGGAATTATCCAGAAATCACTGTTAAGAGTTTCGACACCACTGATTTTTTTGAAATTTTATGACTCTGATTATTAGGGTCATTTTGCAAATCTGCTAACCTTGTGCTTTCTGCCATAAGTACTAGGTCAATTGCAATGGGACTGGGGAAATGAGCCACAGATTAAGTCTCTGTAGAGAGCTCCAGAAGCCAGCACTGAAAATCTGCTAGCGAAGCAAGAGACACAGAGATAACTAAACTGAGAACAGACTCCCAGGCTCCTGAGCTCAAGTCAGATACACAAGAAAAGTGTACTTCAACTGGGTCCCAAACTATCAAATTCTCATGAAAAGGAGGGTATGTTTTTACTCACATTTATATGAAAAAGCTCAATATTTGCAGAATTAATTGTCTTGTAGGAGGAATTTTGTCCTTTTTGAGACATATACAAAGTACCAGGCACTAGGACTTCTAGTCCTATACAGTCCATTTTAGTAATGTTTCAACATTGTGTTAGGCTTCTGAATTGATATTTCCATACAGAGGATGGACCTGTGAAGCACTTCTGTCCTAAGTCACCTAACTAGATGATTAGTGCTGGGACAGACAAGATCAGATTTTGTACTATTAAGATCTCAACATGATTACTATTTCATAAGAATAATGGGCAATAATTGTCTCCTATTTCCCTACTTCACTTTTCACAAGTTGAAATTACTTGTGAAAAGGCACAAGATTCGAATAACGTTATGCACCTAACTGCTGTGCAGCACCGTTGTTGCATAAGTACTTAATTTCAATAATAATCATAACATACCATTTTGATATCAAGTTCAAACTGAGGGACAACGTCAAAAGCTGCCTTCACAACTCTGTATTTTAGTTGGGCGTACATCCTACTCATAGCAATGTAATGAAGTCTTTTCTTGAAAGCAACTTATAACAGCTACAATTTGTAACCATCTGCCCCAGTATTTGGGGTAAATTGAATTCCCCAAACTCTCTGTCAGGTGCCAGTGTCTCAAGTAAACTCAGATGGCACTGGCATTCATTTTGTCTGTCTGATGCTTGAATTTGCATGAATCCAGCTATGTTAGCTCCCGACTAATGATTAATGATCTCCAAGGGCAGAATCTTTATCAAAATGAAGATCTCAAATATAAAAGTTAATGGCCATTGGTCAGCACAGCGGCACTCATCACCTGAACAACAGGCTTGTCTAGTTCATTTAAATATACATTTAATTAACTAACATTTAATTATACAATAAACTACTAATGTACTTTTCCTTCTCTGGCCAATGTCCCAGGGGTTTTGCCCATCAGAAAATGTGTCAGGAGACACAAGCAGTCATGCCAGCGCCGGCTGCCTTGCTGAGAACACCAGTTATTACAAGTGCCACTAACGACACCGTCTCCATTCTTCTTTTTTCCCACCTGGAATCGACTGCAAAGTCAAAAGACCTGCTGCAGAGTTAATGACCACTATTAAATTTGCTCTAATCTTAAGAACAAAAGAACTCATACAGGACTAACTATGGCCAGACAAAAAAAAATATCTGCTGCCTGACTGAGGTGAAAGGTAAAAAATGCACCAGTTCTCAGGAAAGCAAGAGTGGGAGGAAAGACGCTGGCAGAGGCACTTAAGCCCATTAAAAAGAAGTATAATTCTCAACAGCAGTACTCAACTTCTTTTCTGTAACGTCTCTTGACTGGCTAACTAGTAAACACAAGATAAAATGGAAATTATTCTCTGCCAAATATGCACAGCTGAAGGTCCACCTCTGATGATTCATCAGAAGCTCTAGGCATCTGCCAATTTTTTCTTTTTTAATTTTAATTTAGGATGGATCTAGAAGTGGCAGAGATAGTCTACTAGGGAAAAGGAGTCCACAGCACATAAGGGAAGCAGCATACAAGACAATAGTAACTATTTCAGTGCATAGATGCTTGCTTGGATGTTACAGCTTGCATTTACAATGACTAATCAGTAAATTTGAATATGATACTCAGTATAGAAGTGGGAAATTAGCAATGGCAGAGTACTTCAAATTATGTTTCTCAAAATATAGAACATTTTATAATCCATACCAACTTCCTCAGCTAAAAATAAAACTGTAATGAATTCTGCATTCATCTAAGATTTCCACCAATTTCAGTGAAATTGCATGGTGCGTAAACAGGTGGAGAATTTGGTCCAAAATATTTCCTCCTATTGGGGGCTGATCTTGTCTGCTCTTTTCAGGGCTCTTATTTCCCTTCTTTCACCAGACAGGGAGCAAAACTATACAAGGTCAAGATCACACAATTTCTTTTGGAAGAGTTAACGTACCCAAACTACAAAGTTACTGAACTTGTACCACACTAACAAAAAGACAGATCTTTTCTTGAAGCTGCTGTTAGAGTATTCCAAATAGTCAAGAGAAGCCCTATTCCATCTACTATTAACAGTCTCTATGATTGCAACACTGGGGACAAAACCCATTTGTAAAACTTAAAGAAACATTTCAATTCACATGTTTTCCATTGTCAGTGGAGAAAGAGAAAAAAAGATATAATCCAATTTCTTTGAATAATGAAACAGTGTTTCATTTAATGTTTCATTTGTTTCAATTTTGTTTTTTGACTTAGCCTTGAGACATGAATCATATTAAAATATTAATTTAAATATATTTACTTTAAAGCCATTTATCAACCATTAGCGAGTACCCAGATAAGTTTGACAACCTAAGTGGGCAGATTTGAAAAAGAGACCAAGAATGTTTAACAGCAACTTATTGAANTTCATCTCGGGAACAGAAACAAATTTTGAAATACTGTATCTCTGGAAGAGATTATTTTTTCTGACCTTCACATTAATATAGTGCTTTAAAGAACAGTTTAAAAAAATTGCACTATATGTAAAGTGTCAGATAATGTAATATGAAATCTGAATTACCAAGTAAATGAGCAGTTTCAATATATTCAGATGTCTTAGGGTATTTCAACTAAGACGTTTAAGTTGCTTTAATTCATTTGAAACATGGTTCTGCTTACCAAGTTTTCAAGTTACAAAACATTTACTAATTTTTCCATAAATTCTATAAATGAATGTTTATTTTTTTTCAAAATACTAATTGAAAAAATATTTATTTAAAAAGTTTGAAGAGCAACTTAAAAAGAACATGAGAAACTTAGTATTCTTTTAATGGAAATTTGGAATTTTGAATTTTGGAAATTTATGGAAATTATGGAACATTACTGAAATGTGTTCCTTTCAAGAGCATGCTACTACCATACGTACCTGAAAACTAGTACTACAGTCTGTCTCATGCAAGTAACACCCCGTCTTCTGTAAGTATATAAAATATCTCCCAGTTTCCCATGACTTTTAAACCTGAGCTTTAAAGAAGACAGATATCTACTGGACAGCTGATTTTTGCTGCTGGCCAACAGGATTAAACAAGCTTAAATGCACCTCATTTCATGACTAAGCAAGACACCTAATACTTTGCTAATCCAAAAACTATCATGTACTCCTTGTACCTGGAAAGCGAGAAAAGGTGAATAGCCTCAGAAAGGGATTTGCTAAATTCACAGAAGAACCCTTCTCATTCATCACCTGCTGACAGCAGGGAATGAAACAAAGGCTTTGGGTAAAAAAGAATCATATAATGGTATTACTAAGGACTGTATCAAAATTAAAAGTTATTACTTACTCAAAGTTATGCTTCATCTTGCCCTCATTTTTAGTGCTCTCTCCTTTGAAATTCACTCCAGTAATAGTAACTCATGATGTTTATGCATGATCATTATTCACGAAAAAGTAGTAATATGTACACAGCAACAAATGGAAATGCTTGTACATGTCTAACCAATGCTATATTTTCAACAGAACAAATGAGAAAGAAACCACTAAATAAATTCTAAAAATAGTTACTTAGGCATGAAAATTTCTCATAGACATGGTAGTAATATTTATACCTACTACTTTTCAATTAAGAAAATTCATTACATAACGATATTCAAAGGACTCTAATGCACAGTATGAGGCATAAGAAACTGCTATAAAGCTAAATATTTCATTACATCATTGACCATGTTGTTTTTATCTTAGTAAAACTTTTACAAAGTTTGTTTTTATAAAGGAACTTTCAATATTAGCATTCACTACTTATGCATGGAACAACATGGCAGAAAGTGTGTCTCTGATGACAAAGAAGTTACTTACAGGTAATAAGTGTAGGAGTGATAGCTTCTTCTGCCATGATGGTGGAGGGATTAGGCAGTGGTGGAAAAGATGAAATGGAAGGAAAGAAAAGCCAAATATTAATGTATGAAAAATCAAGATGAAACTGAGACCAGAACTGGTGACACAAATGAAAGGTAGCAAGAATGCATATCCGGGCATATCATGCAACGTGTCTGGAACAGAGAGATGACATATCCAATCTCCATAAAACTTTAAGCAATACAATATATAATGCATCTCCAACTGTTAAATCAAACCACCTTAAAATACACCTATCTAAGTAATGTTAGATATTTAATGTATCTCTGCATATACTACACACATAAACACTCCCCATTAAAATGACAAAACACCTCTGATTACACCTCAAATGCATTAGAATAAGGACATGGACCTTCTAACATAGTGTTGGAAGTTTAACAATGCAGAATTTCAGAATATGTATTAAGTAGCTTCTCTTCCTGTCATAGTACTGTAGAACCTTTGGATATCCCTTCCTTTACTTAAAGAAATCAGTTCTGCCATTGACAGGACTAGAACTTGTTTCCAGAGGGGAAAAATCAATGGCCACAGCTTTTTTAAACTCTCAGCTTTTTAATAACCATTTAAATTCTGAAGAAAAAATTACTTCTTGCCAGGCAAATAAAAAGGCTATCCTTGCTGGCTAAAATTATTTTGGTGGCATTTCCCCATGTGGCAGAGGAAAAAATAAGAACTGATCCTGTAACCCGGTTATTTCTGCCCACGTGAATGTCACAAAGAACAAGTTGGAGACCTAGCACCACCATCTTGAGAAATATGGACCCATTCAGTCTTTCCTGCATCACCTCTTGCACAGCCAGATCCTCCACCCAGACATGCTGTGCATGAGCACAAAGTATAGAAGCGCTCCAACTATGCTCTTCTGCTTTACATCTCTCCCTCCCTCAGTTACGAGCCCGCTACAATCAGGACTGCAACTCTCCAAAAGGGGCAAGTTCCATACCTAAATGAATTCCATATATTGACTGCAATTAAAAAGAAGCTGGATATCTTAAAACATCTCTTGAGCATAACGTTAAGTAGCATTCACATGTTGCTAAGATAAAAGACTGAAAGGAAACATGTAGGCATTTGTCATTTTTACAGCACATGCATACAGCCCTTTGACTACAGAGGAAACATGTAAACAGGCCTTGCAAAGGACTCTAACGTCAACTTGCCTCTAGCTACATGCTTCAGGCATCCTTTTGAAAACTAGGCTTTCATCAAATTTTCTCTCTCATCTTCTTTGTGTGAAGATGCCATTAGAAATATTTCCCAGTTTTTATTCCCATTTTTCTGATGCAAACAGTATTGTTCAAACACAAGAGGCTAGATACTGAATATTTAATCACGTGGCACATCTGCAAAAACGCACACCTGTTAAAGTTGAGTTTTAAAAGATATCTAAGAATAGAGTAAGGGGAAAGCTGCAAAACACTTATATGCTTCTTCCACCAACACATACCCCATTGCCTTCAGTAAGGAGCACAGGATCAGGTCCTATCAAAGCAGATCAACTTATCTGCTCTATTAGCAAGGGGTTGTTTTCTGGATCGGTCATAATTATATCTTCCCCTGCCCTTCTTTTCAGAATTACCCATTCTCTCACTTTCATTTAGAACTTCATGACACTGCCAACCCTGTTTCTTGCCATATGTTGACATGACAGATTTAATGTAATTAGTACAAATGTTCTTATACTTCTAAAAGATGTATAATAATTTGAGAAACAACAATAAATACAATTAATCAGTGAAGCACTGCTGGTACTGATATGCAGAATTCTGCCAAATATGTTATAGACATAAATTACTCCTTATGAAAAAAATGCTGAAAATCCTGGAGCTTTAAGTTGCTTAAATGTCCCATTAAAAATTTGTATAAGATGAGAAAAAATAAAAGTCTCAAGCTCCAGTTATTTTTATATTGTTACAGTTGTGAGATTTTCCATAGGAAAGTCCTTGAAAAAGAGCACTGTGGTTTTTGACACTCAAGAATACCAGACGCTGAAAAAAACAGGCAAAAAGAATAACTTAAAAACCTACGGAAACTGAAAGTTTTAGACTTTCAAGTCCTCAGGCCACATGCAAAAGCACCCTTCATAATTGAAAAAATTTAGCTTTTTCAAGAAATATGGACAAGTTCCATTTTACTTCCTACATAATGTATACAAACTTTCTCTCTCTATATGTATGAGAAGTCTTTTTCTGTTAAAGAGAGTGACCCAAAGATTTTGGCCAACCTTGGCCAAATTTTCTTCTGTGCATGGCTCTTCAGTCACTTCCCACTAGAGAGGTTTTTTTATGTCAATAAACTGTTTCTGTGCATAGTGATAATATAAAGCACTTTTATATCCTTCATGACTGAAGACATAAATAAGTTTCATAAATACCACTTGTAGAATAAGGCCCCACTATAAAATTTATCAAAACCAATGCAGCTGGCCACAGGAGGATTGTCCCACTAAAAAGGAAAACTTCTGGAACTGTGTAATTACCACAGTGATTTCTTTCATTGCCTCTCTTCTGTAGCTGGCCTACAGGGAAAAACAAAGTTCAGGGGTAGCACTAGGAGAAGACTGGAGTTTTCTTTCAGCCCTATTATCTCCAATTTCTATCCTAACTGCTTGAAATTGTTGGCAAAGCTGTATAACTGAACAGCCTGATTTGCTTTCAGGGAAGGGGACCAGTGCATTCCCAGCCCAGCTCCACCAAGTGCAAAAGCCTTCCTTATCCACTGCCAAGAACCAGGGTCTCTGAGTTAAACAGATGCCACAATTACATACGTTAGAAACTACTGGAAGGCTCAGCCATAGAGACAGCTGAAAACAGAAACTAAAGATAGGCAAAAGAAAACAAGCTTTTTATGGAGAAATGCAATGATCAGAAAAACTCCATTCTACAACTGAAGCAGAAGCCAATGTAATTAAATTTTAGTAACTGCTT
>WAAD01028339.1:1760-31557 GCA_013389945.1 Fregata magnificens
CATTGGTTTTTTCCCCCCTCTATCATTATGTTGTTATGTTTATTACCTAATGAACACTTTCATGTGACCTTTCTCGTAAGTCTCCTGCAATTGGGTAACTTTTTCATTGTTCTGGTAGAGTGCTGGGAAATCAGCACAGTAGCTGGAGAGGCAATTGCTCTTCTAACTCAGGGTAGTTCTCTGCAGGGTATAGAAAAGTCAGAGGCAGGCTCTGATTCACTACTTGAGTGAAGACCTGCTTGCAACAGAAGAATTGCACTTGTTTTAGAATGACCTGTGTTACTGAGCAAATAGCTGCTGTGTTTTGCACCAGCTGATGATTGTGGGTTTTTCTTTCTGCCTCTTCAGCTGTTTGGCTGTGTTCCCAAATAAACAGAGCTCAGTAGCGGTGTCTATGTGCATGGATCACTGAGGCCGGGCATTTGTAATGGAAGATAAGAAATGGTCTACTAACCAGTCCTCAGCAGGAAAGGGTATCTATCACCTGCAAGTTTATCTCCGTCAACGTTTGAAAGGGACACAGGGCTGCGCAGTGAATAAGCAATTGTTGAGTGGATGCCTCTGATCAAAGGAGGTGCTGAGTAAAGAGGCACGGGTCCTGTGGAGGAGAGGGGGGCTGTAAAACATCTAGACAAGTATTTTGTAAATGGACAGATACTTACAGTGATCTAGTATATTTGGAGTAGCACAGTGAAGTAGTGGAATCTGGGACAAACTGACCTAAAACTAAGTATACTATTTTGATTTTACAAGTGGGAAAACTCTGGAAAAGAAATTAATCTTTCCTTTTAAAATAGATTCGGGATTTCTTTAACCAACCTTCTACCTTCTTTTCTCCCTAACCAACCAGTTCAGTATTGTCAAATAGATGTCCAGTCACCAAAATTTTTTTAGGTTGAATATTACAGTCTATATTCTNACTACTAAATACAGCATGAACTTGCAGACTGTTCTCGCTCATGTCTTTCTACAGGAGAACGTGGACATTTTTTTTTTGGGTTTTGTTTTTTTTTTTTTTTTTTTTTTTTTTTTTTTTTGTCTTTCGTAGTACACATCGGGAAGCTATAACTCCTTCCCTTGTAAATTTGCTTTTATAAAGATTGAAGGTTTTTTAAAACATAAAGAGAGCAGCTTTTCCTTGATGATTGTAGCTACTTTCCTAGCTGACTTGTACATGACTTCAGTTGAATTACAAGAGATCTGACAACAAGAGATCTGAACAGCGAATCTTAAACCCCAATGAAGTTATATGACTAATTCAACGTGTATCTTAGTTGTACTNCGCAGCACCTGTTCTATGCTCTTAAATGGGCATTTAAGGCTACAGATAGTGTCCTGAGTTCCATGGAACTTCTCACTTCAAGATTCCTGATTTAATCCATACCATTACGCTTCATTTAGCAAAGAGCACCGTGGTGCTGCATGATCAAAACACCTATGTACGTTCAGAAGTACTGCTGAATGTGCACAGGATTGATGTTGCATGGTTATAGAACAGCAGATGCACTGTATAATGGTCTGTGGCCATATATGTGCATGAAGATGTACTGTTGTGATAGCCAGTCATGCTCATGCTGTCCGGAGAATAGTGCTAATGACCTTCAGGTCACTATGTAGTGAAGTTAAAGCTGTGTCATGCTGCTAGCCAGTCTATGTTATTAGGAATTAGGAAAAATTAGGGTTCGTTACATTAGGAATGTAATGAATTTTTGGATCACAAATACAGATCTGCAAGTCTGGCTGCCTGAAACTTAATCTTATCTCTAAAATGGGTTACAGTCTAAATAAGTCCAAAAAAAAAAAAAAAGCTTGGGAGACTTTCAGCTCAATACACTAGTTTTTTAGGGGACGCTTCCTTTATCATATATGTCTAATATGAAGGAGCTATTCTGACTTTTACTATGTCTGAGTAAATAGTACAGAATTCTGTTTTGTTTTTCAGCCAGGTATGCAGCTCCTGGGGAGGGATCGTTATGAAGTGCTTGCTTAACCATTAAGCATATACCCCTGAGTGCTTTTCTTGACCAAGTTTTTGGTCCTGAAAAACTATTAACAGTTCAATTGTGTGTAGTGAGAGAGATTAACTTCTAAATTCACCTATCTAATAACAGAGATTTGGGCCAGGGTTTTCAGAACGAATGTATTACCTTTTTTCTGAGGGGAAAAAAAATTCTTTTGAGTAGTGGAAATGAACTTTAGGCATACTGAGTGCTTTTCAAAACCTGCCGTTTGTATATTGACTGACATGGAAATGCTAACGTTCTGTGAACTGGCATTATCTATTTCAAAGAATGTTATCTCAGTTGGTGTCTAGTGTTCATGGAATAAGTTGTTTCTGCATCTTATTTTTAAGTGTTGCTTTCATAGGATGAGTGATAGTTTATCTGAATTACTCAAATATAAAACAAAGTACAAAAATTGCTCTAAAATCTGAACCTGTAAAAAAAAAAAAAAACCAAGCAAACAAGCCAACAAAAAAACCCCAAATCAGTGATTTTGATGCATAGTATTTTGTTAGGATATTATGCTACACTAGCAAGTAGAAACCGAGTATCACTTGCCTGCAGACAGGCACTTCTGTTACTGATGCGATTGTCTCACATTTTATTAAATATTGGGTGATAGCAGTTCATTGCTTTTATTTCATGAAGACTGATTTAATTTCTGGAACAGTGAGTTCTTAAAATATTATGCATAAAAATTCTTATAAGAATATAAGAAGCCATAGTTGTGTTCTTGTTGAAGACTGTGAAGTTGAAAGATCTTCATTATATAATTGTTTCATAAAAATAAGGGCAAGCCCTACTATTTACTTGCCATTCAAACTCTAGTTAGACTAAAATGTATTGTCAAGCCGTTCAAATAACTTCGGGCCTCCAAAATCATGCTGACTCTAACTGATGTCTAGAGGCAACACAGTATATTATATACCGTATTTCTGTGCATACTCCTAACATGACCACTTTAAGACGACGACTATTAGAACTATATTTAAAGTATCTGTGTGCCAGGCTGCTGAGTACTAAGGAGCAGAAAACACTGTATTTCAATTAAACTTCTTGCTATCTCACTTAAAATTATTACTCTAAAGCTCACTAGACATTCTCATAAAATTATGAACAAAATATTGTATATCACAAACTGAAGTCCTAATTACAATGGAAAGGATACCAGTACTGTTGTATAGATGTACATTAACTCTGTCTTTTCTCCAAACTAGTTCTAATTCAGAGCCATGTTGGTACAAAAGGAAGAGCTGCACTAACAAGTCTGTATGAATGAGAGACGTTAGCATGGACATAAAAATTTATGCTACTCCATGTCCTGATGCTTAAAATCTTTTTTTTTTTTTTTTTTTTTTTGACAGTGGTGGTTTTTCTTTTTCCCTCATTGTTTCCAACCAAATGTAAAGAACATAATCCATGACCGGATATCCCACTGAAACAAACTCCACTAATTCAAACTAGCATGTGATGGTTGTGTGCTGGGCTGGGTGTCACGAGACACCTGCAGTTCTCACTGTGATTTGCTCTGCAGCCTTGAACAAGTCACAAACCTTGCACAGTTCCTGCTCTTTTTAATCTCTTATAGATTAAAACTCTTGAGGAGGAGAGAAAGAAGGTTGTACGCTAAAATGCTTCTTGATTGTCATTAGAAATTGTAGGTATGTAATGTAAACAATTTGCATCTAAAAAATGCTGATTGAAATCAGTCTTGCTATCTTCTCACAGCAGATGACAGCAGTAATGGATTCAACTAGTGCACATACAGAGTTTTCTCTTAACCACAGCAGCTCATCACATGCTGCAATAACCTGGGAACTGAGTAAGCATTTTCACACTTAGTTGTCCAGAGCCTCATGCTTCTGAGAGTATACACTGCCAGCAGAACATGTACTAATTAGTTTAGAACTCATCGCAGTCACTGCAGTGTAAGCACACAGAGCCAGAGGCATCATCTGTAGGCTGGACTCAGCCCCTGTAACAGTTTAATCTTTTCCACAGTCTTCCCAGGAATCTTCAAACCTGTGAATGGTCTGCAGTGGAGACTGCTGCAGACATCCCTGAGTTAGCGTATCTTGAATGCATAAATCCACAGGCAGCAAACTGATGAAGAGATGCCAGTATCAAGGAGCAACAATAGCAGTAAATGCAATCGAAATATGAATACTAATATAACTTAATTATTTTTTTTGTCTTTCAAAAAACTTCCCTGAATATTGGTCACGTGAAGGCCAGAGTGCTAGATCAAGACTGGCTAATTTTAGGAACACCGACGTGGATTTTTCTTCACCCCTTTTCCACAGAACTGATATTAATACACTGAAAAGACAGTCCTGTTCCCCAAATCCAGAGACCTTTTAGGGTTAAGACTTCTGTGCTGAAGGTATGTCAATGACAGTTAGGACACGGCCCAACAGAAGTGACACTTTCAGTTCTGCCTTTGAACAGGGGCTAAATTGCAGCTCATCCTATTCCATGTAACTGCTATGGAATAATTCAGTAAAACAATTTAAGAGGTACTTATACTTGCAACTACTCAGTAAATCAGACTGCACAAGAGCAAACTGATTAGATGAATCACTGACTGTACAGATGCACTGGAATAGTATGGCACGTGATTTGATTTTTAAAATAAGAGCATTTAAATGAACATGTGCAAACCTAAGTTCCTAAATAATAACCTCTGCTTCAGATGTGCAAAGCATCAGCTTTCCATGTGAATGTTTTTCAGACAGTGGATAGTTCTCAAAGTACTTGTTTCCTTAACTTGAGCGGACGCTCAGGGTGCTCTTGCTGTGGGTTTCTAGTAGACTTGCATCCACTAAAATCCAGGCAAGCAGAGGACACAGTAACACACTTGTCAACTATTACCAAAGTGCTGGGCATCTCTGTGCCATATGCTACTGTACAGTCTAGTATACTGTAAAAGCCTGTCCTAAAAAGAAGGACACCTAAACCCCGAGTTGGAAAGGTAGTCCTAATTTTAGGTATGTGAGATCAACAGTACTATTCATGCAGGTAACCCAATCTGTAGGCATGATACTTAACTAAAAATTGGACTGTAAGATTTCCCAGACTAGGTGAATAAAGTTAATTGCTTTTTGTAGTTCACTGTCATTTCTAGATGCCTTGAATTAAGCACATCCTAATTAATCAGCAACTTAAATCAAGACTAGACTGATGTACGGCAATCTTTGAAAGCTCAGCAGTGGGGGCATTCTCTGTTGGAGATTCTGATCTCTATGATATGCATAATGTAAAGATAGCTAACCTAGAGATAGAAGAAAGGAAACCAGGGCTTCTGCATTGTCTGGAGAAGATAGCGTGCCAGCTGGCTAAGAGGAGGAGCAAGAAAATGTTCCTTTTTTGGTTTAGTGAAAAGAATTTAAGAATTTGAGGTTTTCTTACTCTTTTTTTTCACCAAACTCTTTTATTACCATATAACCTTGTTGCATATCTGCTGATTAAATTTCTTATTTTTCTATTGAGCTAGGGGGTGGGTTTTGTGGCTGAGTGGGGTTTACTGGCTGGGTTGGTTGGTATGTTTTTAACTGAATCACAAAGCACTTCTTATCCAGGGATTTGGCAGAGCTATTTTGCAACTCCGTAAACCAGGACCTCAATATGTGTCATAGCTACTTAGCACAGTCTCCAGCATATCAGAAGGAAAACAAGAATAGATTTCACTTTAGGTGCATAAAAGCTAGCATAACAGAGGTCAAAAAAGCAAGAGAGTATTTCAGTTGCAGATGGTAACCAAAAAGGCTGTCTGATGTGCGGTAAGATGCTGGGCTGTGTGTTTGAACCCCATGGGTCACTATGCAAGTGCATTCTGTTTTGTTTGGTTGGTTTGTGGATGGTTTTTTTTAAAGTCAATATTTGGCAGAGTACCTATACTAATTAAAGGTGGCCTGTGCTCAGAATTCATTTTTCATTGTGTCCAATAAACAAATATTTACTGCTTCATCAACACAGTTTTATTCCACACAGGTGAAAATGTATGAACGACAATCCACTTCACAAATCCAAACCAGATGCGTATAAGACATTACGCTTTTCAATATGTGGTAATTTAGATGTTCTGCCTGGAAAAATTACTTTATTGAAACCAGTCAGAGGAACAAAATAATGTTTACACAGGCAACATCGTGTGCTCTTTAAAAGGCATAAATGACAATGATTGCTAGAGAGTATTTTCCAAAATAAATGTGTAATTTTTTTTAAGATTTACTGTTCACCACCATTACGTTGAGTTATCTCATGAACATACTTCTCAGAAAAGAAGCTTCTCTTTAAAATATTGATTTATGTTGTTTTTTAAAACCTTTTTATTTTGTTTTTGTATAGAAGGAGAAGAAAGAATAATGATACAGGTCTTGTAGTAGAAAATCTTTGCCTCCATTACAAAATACATAATCTTGAATATATTAAATGAGCATAGATAGACTTAATGTATCTTAAACTATTATTTCATCGTAATTTCCTTATAGTACTCTGTGCCCTAGTTATCGTTATTTCAGCTAGTTGATTTTCCAGATTCTTCCAAACTGAATAGTTCGAAAACCTTATGTTGTATGAATGTGATAACATGGTTTTCCCAAACACGGGACAAGGGGTGCGCATATGTGTATTCACACGCTGTCTGTATTGAAACAACTAGTTGATATGAGCCTTTTCGGTTTGGGGATGAAGTTGCTTTTGTATTTTAAGCACAGCTTGTCATTACACTAAAGTAAAATTAAAAGAAAAATGATACCTGAAGACAGACAGGTTGGATTTATAATTTGATGTTCTGTGTTGCCTTTTTGGCCTCCTGTTGCCCTGACTTGCTGCACAGCCAAGCCAGGTCAACTATTTTGAAAAGGTAATGTGAAATAGTATCGCCTACGATCAGAATGAACATGCAACGCTGCAGGCTTGGGGAAGAGTGGCTGGAAAGCTGCCCGGCGGAAAAGGACCTGGGGGTGCTGGTCGACAGCCGGCTGAACATGAGCCGGCAGTGTGCCCAGGTGGCCAAGAAGGCCAACGGCATCCTGGCTTGTGTCAGGAATAGTGTGACCAGCAGGAGTAGGGAAGTGATCGTGCCCCTGTACTCGGCACTGGTGAGGCTGTACCTCGAATACTGTGTTCAGTTTTGGGCCCCTCAGTACAAGAAGGACACTGAGGTGCTGGAGCGTGTCCAGAGAAGGGCAACGAGGCTGGTGAAGGGTCTAGAAAACAAGTCTTACGAGGAGCGGCTGAGAGAACTGGGGCTGTTTAGCTTGGAGAAGAGGAGGCTGAGGGGAGACCTTATCGCTCTCTACAACTACCTGAAAGGAGGTTGTAGTGAAGCGGGTGTTGGACTCTTCTCCCAAGAAATTAGTGATAGGACGAGAGGGAATGGCGTCAAGTTGCGTCAGGGGAGGTTTAGGTTGGACATCAGGAAGAATTTCTTTACTGAAAGAGTGGTTAGGCATTGGAACAGGCTGCCCAGAGAGGTGGTGGAGTCGTCATCCCTGGAGGCGTTCCAAAAAGGTGTAGACGTGGCACTCCAGGGCCTAGTTTAGGAGTCATGGTGGTGTTAGTTGATGGTTGGACTTGATGATCTTAGAGGTCTTTTCCAACCTTTATGATTCTATGTTTGCTTTCTTCAAAAGGTGCTTAGCAGGATATCTCTTGAGGATATTTTCTCCTTGGTATATTTCATGTAATTTTCATTTTAAATACACAATTCTTTGGAGGCTTTCAAGACTATTCAGGACAAAGCCTTGAGCAACCCAATCTAAATTCAGTGTTTGACCCAGCTTTGAGTGGGATGCTGGACTAGCTAACCTCCCAAGGTTCCATCCACCTTTTGTTTCTGTAACTTTGTTTTCTGTGGTTTAGGATGAGAAATAGCTGATTAATTCCTAGTACCTTTTACAGATCTCTAACAATTACTTTTGCATTTTAAAGAGCTTCTAACTACACCTAAGTCTTATGAAGGTATGGTGTTTGGGATGCACATTCTCATTTATTAAAGCTTTGGTGAAAAAGAAAATTAAATTTATGAGACAGCAGATCTAGAATGGTCTGGATATTCTTGGTTTATTTCTTAGCTCTGCTAGAAACACTGCGTGTCACATCCAGTGAATCACTGAGTTTCTCTGTGGCTCACTTACTCGTATTTCTGTTGAAGGTTAATAATGATACTTTTCTCCTCTTTATTTTGATTTAGATTACTTTTTTTTTTCAGGAGAAGGTCTGTGTCTGTGTACTTCCTTGAAGAAAGGGGGGGGGGGGGGGGGGGGGGGGGGGGNGTTGCCAGAAGCTGTTGTTTCTGCTGTGCTTGGAGTGGTCCATGCAGGAGTTTGGCTGGAACCTCCTGTTCAAAAGTGATCATGTTTGAGCAAAAAGGGCACTTTGGAAAGCTATTCTTCCAAACTAGGCTAAACCTTCTTTTCTTCTGCGCTCCCCCCGAATTGTGGGCTGCTTTGTCATGCACGTTATTGGGACTTTGATTCCTTTTTTTTTTTCCATGCCTCTGGATGGCAAAAGTTTAGTTTTGAGTTTGTAGAGATAGAAGTCTCTGTAAAAGATGTCTTCAAGGATTGAATTCTATCTTTAACATTTTGTAGGCTTTCCATAGAACTAAGGGCAAAACAAAGATGGAGAAGGCAGAAAAATGATGCTACTTAAATTCATGCCTTTCTAAACAGACTTGGGCTGAAAAGGGTGATTTTTCTTTTTGTATTCTTTCCACTGCCTTCATAGTCCTGTAGTCTATCAGCCAGTGAGGCCAAGGAGCTGTGATGATATGGAGATTTATTCAAGCTGTTTTTTCGCAGTGAATATCTAACTAAACTTACGTCTAGTGGAATAAAATTTTCTGTAGCGCTATTTATATAGAGGTTTGCCTTCTCTAGTTAAATTAAAACAAGCCTAGCATGTTAACTACTATCAACAGTGTTTTACAAACATTGCTTGAATATGAAAGTTTAGATGATAGCAATAAACCCAGAGAATACGCTATCTGTGACAAACAGTGGATCTCAGAATGTTTCATATCGTTAGAAAGATTTAAGATCATTAGTTAATGTGCTGAAGCCTTTAACATACCATGTTTATTGTTGGGATTGGAAATCCATGAAGTAGCTTTTTGCTCATTTTTCTAGTACCTCTACCTAAGTGAACTTGTAGTTCTTGAAATGCTAACAACGCCGGAGGTACGCAAATCTCCGGAGCAGGGGAGGTGTTGTATATGACAGTTTTAAAATACTAGCTGAAGCACAGAATAATTCTTTAGTCTTTCTGATGTTATTGGCTCTCCCCAGATAGAACTGAAATGAGATGCCAAAGTTGTTCACCAGCGATCCACCCCATAAATCTTATCCCAAGCAACTGGCGTGTTCATAAGCAGGCAAGCCAGAGTGCATAAATGTAACCGTACGCATGCATACATGTGTGACTGAAATTTGAATAAAACCCAAGTGAATGATAAGATAATCAAATTGATAACTTCAGTTTATCAAGCACAAATCCTGCAAATGACTGTCAAAAGCCAAAAGTTATTACTGATGGCACCTGCATGGCTCCATAAACAATCAGACCGATAAGAGCACCCACCAGTCTAAATTTTCACACTGCTGCAAACAACCAATATATAATATTAGCACTAGCATCTCTTCTAGTGAAACTACTGTGCAACAGTGTTTCTGTATGTATAGATTTCTGTATACCATAATTATATGAGAAGGAGACTCAGTAACAAAATGTAACCCAATGAAGTATAGCTTGCAAAATAAGGCACCTCCAGTTTAGAATGCAATTGAGAAGTGTGTGTATGTGTCTGTCAATAAGCCCGGATGAAAGCGGTATGGAAGTAGTGAAATTAAAGACTGAAGAGAGAAGGTTGTAAGTCCTTTTGTGGGTCTGCAGGAGAAAATAAGGATGGTGGTGTGTTTTGGGTTTTTTTAATTTGTTTTTTCATTGATATGTCATAATTATGAATATGGTACTAAAAGCTTGGATGTTTGAAATGACTGCATATGTAATTATTCAATTATAAGTCCTTTATTAAAGGCCATCTGTAAGGACAACTCGGATAATAATGAGAGGGGAAGACTTCCGAAGTAGTCCTCTGCAGTTTGTGAACCTCTACATGGTGGTGGTGTTTTTTGCTAAAGCTGGAGAGACAGATTTCATAGGAGTAAATCTTGATTTTCTGCATTTGGTGAAGTACTTTGCATAGCTCTGGTGCTAGACAAATAATAGCAAATATAGCTCACAGCAACATGGAGAATATTAACATCTACAATGTGAGACTTCTAACTGTTCTTGGTTTTAGAGTGGATTCTGTCCTGGATTTTGCTATGCTCTGATTTTTAGGATAGCTCAGAATGCTAAACCCTCAACCTCTCTCTCACTATGTAAAATGTGTCCCAGATATGAAGACTGATAAAATTACTGATCTTCAGATTTCTGCTGGCATTTCAGGGAATGTTCAAAATATACAGCTTATGAAATAATGCCATAACTGGGACCAAATCAGGAAGCAATTCAGATTTATTCATCTGTCTAATTCTGTGAAGAGATGGGAGGGTCCTACACTATGTGCATTATGCCTCCAGTGCTGAAGAGGGAGGAAAGGGAATAGTGAAGAGGTTGCTGGAGTTGTAAGCCATGCGGGGGTGGACAGAGGGTGGTGCCTCAGTTCTTAATTACAATTCATTAAAAATTAAGCTTCACCCTAAGAGAGAGAAAGAGATGAAGTGCTGAGTTCTTTCTGAGTCCTAAAATAGGACAGCAAAAACTTGCACAAAAGCAAATCTTTGTAGGACTGAAGTTCAGATTTTTTCAAAATGTCATGAACATGGCTGCAGCTGTTAGAAGGCTGACTTTCAGCCAAAGTTTTATAAATGTGCAAGCTTTCAGCTGTTTGCCTGGTTGTTTGCTCTCCTTGGAAATCTTGCATCTGCTTGATAACACCATGGTGAAGTGTGAGCCTAGGAAAATCTCCAGAAATTGTTACGTGGCATTGCTGCATGGGGAAGGACACTGCAGGTTCTGAACTGAAAAGTGCTGTACGAAGCAAGATTCCTTAGACCCATGGTCTCATGATGCATGTGCAGTTGTGTTGGTGTGGAAAAATACAGCATCAGTGATCTATTTATTTTCTGAAAAAATCATTAGCAACACTAATTGGCCATGTTAAGGTAATTATGGATGCAAAGATTTTTAAAATGTTTCTTGGAACATCGCAAATATTAGCAATGCTCAGATATTCATCTAAGTAGCCACGGTGTATGCAGTATGGACAGACAGATCTGTAGGCTCTTCTGATACCTGCTGAGACTTTGTCCAGCCATAGAGGATGTCTGAAGATCCCAATTTTTTTCCATACTGGCTTTTGGTGATTCTGTAAACTTTTCATTTTTAAATAATCAGTTCAGGTGTGATTTAGATCTGGGTACTCAGAAGCCACTTTCTTCTCATTTGAACTTTGGTACACCACTAAAATATGTAGAGTTTTTCAGTAATATCCATATCTCGTGTACTCGTAGGTAAGTCTACTAGCCTTATGATTAAGTGCATGGCAGGGCGTACTGCTCCTTTTGTGTTTGGTACTGAATTCCAACAGCTCATCTGCGTTGACAGGATTTGCAGATACTGATGTGCTCTGTGCCTTGCTTTGTTACCAAGTTGCCACCTCAAACAAACTCTACATGCAGTGTGTGTGCAAGTGGGAAAGTTGCATAATAAAGAGTCAAGATGATCATTTTGTCTTTGAAGTCCTTGTCATCTAGTAGGAAGAGAATTAGCTAGCAGAAACTATCATCTTGGATGTTTGACAGTACTAAGGCAATAGCATAAGAAAAATACATAAATCTACTGAAGAACCATGAAACATACTCAACCGGAGAAAATAGAAAGAAAATAGAGTAGCTGGCAAAGGGAGAGATACGAGCTGCCAAAAGGGATGTTGAAACATTAATTCCACCATCTCAGGATTTTTTTTTAAATTATATATATTTATTTTTAGAGCCACCAGATGCCAGCCACATTGCTCTTGCAAACTAGATGATCTGAAAATTGTTCTAGCTTACTCCAACTTCCAGTGCCCCGCAGAGGCTGTTGCAGCAAAAATGAGATCAGCTTGGAAGAGAGAAATTCTGACTCTATCTTTCTCCTAGATGTGGATATATGTGTCTTATACGTGCTTGTGGCTGTTCAAGGAGGCTGGCATGGGATCTGTTTAAACAACTTTTGCACTAACGAAGCTTTTTCCTATGCAAAAGATGGCTAATTCAATCTAACACACTATTGAAGTCGAAGATTTTTCACTTGCCTATGTGCCAGAAAACTTCTGATTGTGTACTTTGATTCTCCATACCCTTGAGTTTTCCAAGCTTTTGCTCAGGTTTTAATTTAATTAATTTTTAATGCATTCAGTCTGAATTCACTGTTGGCAAAAAGAAACTGGACGCTGNCCAGATTCAAAATGCCCCACCTTGTCATTTCAACCTGAACGAGTACTTGCAAGCCAGGCTTAGCTGTTTGGGACTTTTTCCCTATTAACAAGTGATGTTAGTAACCTTGGTTTCATATTGGATTGGTTTCATAGGTAAGTCTAATCAGAGAGCAAGCAGTGGTACACTTTAATCTCTGGGGTATAAGTGGAAGCTTCAACTGGTGTGTGAAATTTATAGTTGAATATAGATATAAATGGATAAAAATCTGTAAATAAATATTGGATTCCTAAATATATACCTGCTATTTAAAAACTTAATGTAGTCTGCTATTTAATGATTTATACTTCTGCAGTCTTGAGGTAATCCAAGTTACATCTCTGCTGTGTAAAATGTAGGCTTACATAGAGATGTTAAGTGGGTTTTTTGTAATTCTCAGTGCTTCTTTCCTGAAGAGACCTGTTGTCTGTCTGTGTGAGCAGATTTTCTTTGGGCATCCTAGATTTTCACTGTTTTTTGTTTGTTAGGGTTCTTCCTCACTTTCCTTCTCCTTCCTCCTATTTTATGTTGCTTCTAAAATCTGCTACTCTATGTCATATAAATTTGGAGAAATTATGCATTATCATCTGATTCCCCCCCGTGCCCCCCTTCTTTCCCTGACCCTCTCATTCCGCACTCATTCCTGTTGTCCTTGGTCGGAACTTGCACAAATAAAGCAATCTTTGCCTTGGGAAGATCTACATAGGAGAACAGTAGGGCAGATGGTGTGTGAAGGAAATGATCTTCGTGTTTCCTTGGGAGTGGCTGAGAAGCAAATGCATCTTGGTTAGGGCAGTCATTTGTCTCTTGTCTCTCCCAGCTGAGCATTAAACTTGAACCTGTATGAGCTAGGTGATATATTGCTGTAAAGAACCACTGTTTGAATCCACTTTCCCCATTATTTAAAGCCTCAACTATTTAAGTGTTTCTGTGTGTGACTGGGCAACTTTACATAAGAATTGTTTAAAAAACAACATGGCTGGGGAAACAAAGTCAAAAATTAATCATTCATTGAAAGAGGAGGGAGAGAAATACTGCAATGAGCAAGGATTTGTGTCTGGATTTCTTTCCACAAACTTGAAATGGGATGCTGTTAGAGGAATTGATTAGTGTTAGGGTTCCTCTCCCCTGAACTTCTGACAATGATTACTGAAGCGTTTTGGAACCAGCTTATTTGATTTATCAGCTGATTTATTTTTTTTCTTGGCCTTTTCCACACTTCCAAGAGTAGCAGTTGTGCTCTCCAGAGGGGATATTACTAGGATTTTTGCTACTGCCGCCAAAAATGTTCTGGCACAAAATAGCTGTCTGAGTCAGCTTTGTAACATGACAAATTCAGGGACAGCTGCAGCAATGATATGTTAGCTGCCTATTGGGCAGCTTCTGAGTAGACAATAAATCTCCTACTAGTTATAAAATGTCATTAAAAGTAGCCTAACACAATAGATGATTGTGAAATAATGTGCTTATTTTTCTGGTTAGCAGGTTGAAAGATGTGCAAGTGATGTAAGTTAGAACAGTTATTCTGTGGCTACATATGTTGTATATATTAGCATTAAAGAAGAATTAGAAACCATCAAAAGAGGACAATGCACTTTTTCTGTTATCTTTTATTACTCAACTGTTAATTGCTCATCTTGTACACTTATATTTCAGTGATCACAGCTATTGCTTCTGTATATGTTTTTCTCCAATGTGGTGGCACTAGAGGAGTGAATACGATGCATTTTCCCATAGTAAAATGGAATTAGACTACCATTGGAGGTGTTTAGTGTTGCATTTCCAGAACTGGACTTCTGTTGCTATTGTGTTGTAGTTCTATAAGCGTTGTGAATGCTGCAGTTTGTAAGTTAAACTACTAGTTTAATTGGCTTTTTCTTTACTGTACTAATATCTTCAGTCAACCAGAGCCTGCAGTCCTACTTTTTATGTCTAATTATGTTCCATTTCTGTGCCCCAGCCTACATTTAATTTGCACAGAAGTGGAAATGAAGTTGTCAGTGCCATCTCGCAACTACTCTCCTCCCCCTTGCTTTAGCTATATCAGATGCCAACACTGCTGATTTGTTGAACCTCAAGCTATTCTGTTTAGCAGTGGAAAGCTGACTGCTTTGCAGTCATCAAACCCGTACAGTGAGACACAAAGTGCTTGAGATGTTGCCCAAATTTCTCATGGGTAAAGGTAGGAGATATCATTTCGATTTCAATTATATACTGAATTAATCTGAGTAGTAAAACAAGGATGCAACTTCGATATGTGAAATCTGATGTTCTGTACTAGGTAACACTGGTAGGTGCCTAGGTTAACATGTATTTGATTGAGGAGCGTAGGAAAGCTAAGGAATACTTTTGTTTTCTACTTCAAGGCTAGTTTCTTGCAAAGGCAGTTTTACTGAAAGATGCTTGCTACAATTGTGCTTAGTCTGTATTATCTAAACCAATTAATTGCAGAGTGGAGAGATCTGAAGGGTGAGACTGCATCTTAATGCTTCTCAAAGTGAGAAGAGAAGCTGCTACAGATGTTTCATTCCTCTTCTTTCCTAATACGAAATAGGGGAAAATAGTGAATTTCATGAAATATCGCAACAGTGCAGATTTGTTGATGCTATTTTAGCATTGCCTTTACCCTTTTTGACATGCAAGTAGTGGTCACTTTGTTCTGTCATGGTGTTTTCATTGTAACTTAAGTGTGAATGAAGATTGAGGTTTCTGTACCGTTGGAATTTATACTGCTAGAAGCCTACCCTGCAGACCTTGTGTTTTCTGGGTTTGTATAACACTGGAGGGAAAAACTGCCTATTTCATTTATTTTCCCTCAATTACGCTGCTTTATCAGGTACGTGAAATTAGAGTTGTTGTTTTTTTTAAGCTTTAGTTAAAAAGAGTACATAATATTTTTCCTTAAAAAGGGGGGGAGGCAAAGCATAAGACCTACAAAATTTATTTAGTCATTAATGAATAGAAAATTAACCTGAATGTTTTTAAGAACTTTAAAATTCTAGTCAGTACTAGTTTTTGGGGGCATTTTTTTTTTTCATGATCTTCAGTGGAGTTAAATAATTACTGGAATGCTCTTAATCATAGCTTTCAAGACTATTTTGTTGAAGTGTGCACTGTAAAGGCTGATTAGGGGATTTAAGACCAAAAAATTGTAACTCATACCAAAACAAGCAGATTATACTGTAAACAGCTGAGAGAAAGTATATTTACTGCATAGCACTATGCTTGCCTGAAATAATACTTCTGTTGCTCAAAACTGATTAAGGGTGAAAGATACGTTGCCCAGAAATAACTATGACTTCAAAATGCTCTGACAGCTAGAATTGGTGGTGAGATGCAATGCCACCAGCAAATCAGGGTGCTGTGCTCTTACACCATGGGTGCCTGGAAGTGAAGTATAAGTTCTATAGCTAAGGGTAATCAAAACTCTGTGGCAGTTGATGCTTTTTTTTTTTTTTTTTGCCTATATGTGCATATACAATGTTATAAACTCTGTGTATGTAATAAGTAAGGAATTACTAGAAAAGGAGTAGGTGATAGTGTGTTAGCGGGTTTTTTAAGTCACTGAATAAATGTAGACTCTAAGGCTTGAGCGCTTTGTGTGCTTCTGGTGCTTAGGTCTCCGAAGGAGCTAGTAGAACTTGAAAGATGCAGAGAAGAGTGACACTGATGACTTACTAGTTTACTAGCTTGTTGTCATTGTTGAAAGATTGAATTAAATTTCCTCTCTTGATGATTGTGGCAGGATATAGCTGCTGTAGAGATTACTAAATGTGGTAGGCAAATAAGTAAGACTACCCTTTGGTAGCTAGCTTTTCTATTAATTGAGTTTCTGATACTTTGTAACCTTCTCAGTAGCATTATAAAAGAGCTGTGTGCCAGTCAGCTGTGCTGTAAACTACCTGCACTCTAGGAAGAAAATATATACTAACTTTTAATATAACATTAAAATTAACGAATTAAACACACTGCAATGGGAAATGCAGATTTTAACTAATAATTACATCTCATGAAACTTGCTAATCAAACACTGAGTCGATAAGATATGAGACCTGTGCTACTTTGCTCAGGGTGAGTATGCTGACAGCTTATAAAATTAGAACTATGGAGCACACAGGATGTAGAGAACATGCTTCCAAATGCAATTTTACAGAGCGCTGTGGCTTGTGGAAGCTGAAGTGAAGAACAGGAGCCCTGACTGAATATTGCTCGTAATGGCCGTGGTCCCAAGAGAGATTTCAGAGTGCATTATACTGTGTCTGTACAAATGTGTCTTTCCTTATAGTTGCAAACTCCATGTCGTCTCTTCCCTTTGCTCCTTTGTTCACAGTTAGCAAGACTATATGTACACTGGTTTATTGCACTAAGGCTGTGTATTCTCTAATAGTAAGAAGCCAAGCCAAGAAGTTTCAACTATTTTATGATTACTATGTAAGGACAAAAAGTATTGGAGAGGCCTGAGCAGTCAAAAGAAGAGTCATTAATATAAGTGAATGTCTGCTCAAGCATTCATCAATATTAGTTTAACAGATTTTTTGAAAGCGGAATTCACACTATGCCTGTTGCTGATAACAGTATAGCATTCTCTTATACTAAGCAATAAAATCCCCTTTTCTCTTCTGAGAAGTGGTTTAGGCATATTTGCAATCTTAAATGTTATATTTCATTTTCTCATCATTTTGGAAAGCTCTTTAAGGGTATTAAAGTCAGAAAAAATAAAGTGATAAAACAAAGCAGTTCCCATCCTTTATTTGGCAGATATTGAACTTTTAATTTCTACTAAGAAACTCTTAAGGAACTGTTTCATGCATGAAGAAAACTATTTTAGTTGTGTAGCTTTCAGTTTTGCTTGGGTTTTTTTAATCAGCTCCAGAGTATTGCCTTATCTATTCTCAGTCTGATATAAGGAGGCAAAAAAAATTGTGAATGAGAGTGACTATGCAGTGTAACAGGTGGCTATAAGGGGTCATAGAATCTCTATCCTTGGAAAATTTAAAAAATCAGCTGGACTTACTACAGCCTCCTGTTCTTAAAATCAAAGTTAACTGTACTTTGAACAGCAGGTCTGATGAAATATCTTCCAATTTAAACTATTTATCCTTTTGTGGAAAAACATGTGGGCAAACAGCTTGGTTTGCAGAAAAATCAGAGGTCATTCATTTTTACTTTTTTTTTTACCCTTTTTTTTTTTCTTCTGTAAAACTCTGAAGTGGCAGTTATGTGCCTTGCAGTTAGATGAAGGTTTCTCAGCTGTGGGGGCATAATTTGATTTGGTGATAGCAGCAGCAGAGCAAATGCTGGGTGGCAGGACGCAGGGGATGATAAAGGTCAGGTCAGTTAAGCTCCAGGAGCTGAGATGATCAGTGTCTGGGATCTTTCAACTAGGAATTTGAGCTGTCACAGACTTTTATGCATGTGTGTCAGCTTTCCTGAGTGAAGCAAGGGTGAAGCAGGCTGGGAAAGGGGCACCAGAACAGGGCACCCACCTCCCTCCTGAGACCCACAGCAAGTTTTGTTCTCCCCTCTGCCCTCACCACGTGTGGAGGAAAAGGGTGGTCTGATATGCTGATAAAGGAGAAAATCACTTCATCCAAAAGAAAACAGAAGGTGATTTAAGCTTTCATTTTACGTTGAAATAAATTTGAAGTAGAAGGTAATAGTTCTTGTTTACTAGTATGTGTCCATTGCACAAATACTTTTCATAGTTACCTATTATGCAATTTTCACATAAAAGTGAAGAGTCTATGGAATCTAACTAATCTGGTGTGGTGAGTTGACCCTGGCTGGATGCCAGGTGCCCACCAAAGCTGCTCTATCACTCCCCTCCTCAGCTGACAGGTGAGAGAAAATATAACGAAAGGTTGATGGGTGGAGATAAGGACAGGGAGAGATCACTCACCAATCTCGGCCAGAGGCAAAACAGACTCAACTTGGGGAAATTGGTTTAATTTATTACCAATCAAATCAGAGTAGGGTAATGAGAAATAAAACCAAATCTTAAAAACACCTTCCCCCCACTCCTCCCTTCTTCCCGGGCTTAACTTCACTCCCGAATTCTCTACCTCCTCCCCCCGCGCGGTGCAGGGGGACGGGGAGTGGGGGTTGCGCTCAGTTCATCACAAATTGTCTCTGCTGCTCCTTCCTCCTCGGGGGAGGACTCCTCACACTCTTCCCCTGCTCCAGCGTGGGGTCCCTCCCACAGGAGACAGTCCTCCATGAACTTCTCCAATGTGGGTCCTTCCCATGGGCTACCGTTCTTCACGAACTGCTCCAGCATGGGTCCCTTCCACGGGGTGCAGTCCTTCAGGAACAGACTGCTCCAGTGTGGGTCCCCTGCGGGGTCACAAGTCCTGCCAGCAAACCTGCTCCAGCGTGGGCTTCTTTCTCTATGGGTCCGCAAGGTCCTGCCAGGAGCCTGCTCCAGCACGGGCTTCCCACGGGGCCACAGCCTCCTTTGGGCACATCCACCTGCTCTGGTGTGGGGTCCTCCATGGGCCGCAGGTGGATATCTGCTCCACCGTTAACCTCCATGGGCTGCAGGGGGACAGCCTGCCCTCACCATGGTCTTTGCCATGGGCTGCAGGGGAATCTCTGCTCCAGCGCCTGGAGCATCTCCTCCCCCTCCTTCTTTACTGACCTTGGCGCCTGCAGGGTTGTTCCGCTGACATATTCTCACTCCTCTCTCCAGCTGCAGTTGTGCAGTTTTTCCCCGCCTTTGTTAAATATGTTCTCCCAGAGGCGCTACCACCATCGCTGATGGGCTCGGCCTGAGCCAGCGGCAGGTCCATTGTGGAGCTGGCTGGCATTGGCTTTATCAGACATGGGGGAGGCTTGTAGCAGCTTCTCACAGAAGCTGCCCCTGTAGCCCCCCCTGCTACCAAAACCTTGCCACGCAAACCCAGTACATCTGGATTGGTGATTGGAGTTTGTAGAATGAACTGCTGAATGAAGAACTGTAGAATGAATTGCTGTGTTATGATGACATTTATGTATAAAGAATAAAGAAACTGGATTGTTGATGTGACTTGTGATGGGAATCGGGCAATGTGGAACAAGGCAGAGCTACATGTGGCATCTGCTGGAATTAGGCTACAAGTTGTTCCAGTGCTGTTACCTCTGAGCTGTAGCGCAGGTGGGTGCAGGAGGAGCCACCTGCACATACCAGCATAGACATCAAGATCCAAGGTTTCTATCATTATCCCCTGGTCCTTGCACCTAAACTCCCACCCCCACACTATGCTTCATAGGCAGGAGGAGAGAGAAGACAGCTGTGATCTAAGAAAGAAAAAGATTTGGAGGACTGTTATATTGGGTTTTTTTACTACATGTAGTAATGATTGTAACACCACTTTTATACTTCTTCTGTAGCAGTATTGAGTTATTTAGGACATTGAACTTCTCTTGTATTTTCTTTTATTTCCTTCTTCTCTATTTCCTCTTATATTTCCTTTTCTTTATATTTCCAAATATATCAGATTTAAATGTGCAAAGTTCTGAAACTCTTCACTTTAACTTATTTACAAGGAACTCCAACCAACTCCTGTTAAAGTCAGTCCTCCCTAGGCAATAAGATTTGAATCCTCCTGAGAGCACTTGAAGCTGAGCATGAGAAATAAAGGAAGATGATTTTGATTCAAGGCAACTTTATTTTTATTACTGTTCTTGATAAATAATGATTAATCTTTGCTCCAAACTAACATTTTTTTCAGTAGCCTGAGCCAAAAATGTTTCATCACAAACTTCCTGATGCATTCTACTCTAGATTTGATACACTAGGTTTTGTTTCAACTTTTTTTTTTTTCATTGCAGAGCGCTGGTGGTTGCAGACATTTCAGATGTAGTGTCTTACGCTTGCTTTCTTTTAGCGTCTTTTAACCTATGCAGAATTGTTCTGGGGTTGGTGTGGTCCGTCCCCTTCCCCTCCCCCAAGTTTTGATCGCACCCCTGGAAGTCTTTTTTTGTTTGTTTTCTTTTGTTTTTTTTTTTTAAATTCACTATTTTGCTTTTATGCTGCAAAGTCACTTAATTTAACTGTATTTCAGTTTCTGCGTCTATTGGAGACTATTTCCTAGAGCTATTTTCACATGCCCAAAAGGGTATCCCCTTTTGGTGCAAAGGTGCCATCCAATCTCAAGGGCTTTTGATGATTCTAGTGCTGTCAGTATACTGAGATGGGAGGGACTGCTAGGGGTCAAAGGAGAGAGAAGCCCTGGTGGGGCTGGTGGATCCACTTTTGGCACAATCTTGAGTACGCCGCTTTTTCACTGAACTCCTCTATGACTTTCTTTTAGATCAATTAATGAGAAGTTCTACCAAAGGACACCTGAATACCCATCTGATTGGCAAAAGCACTCTGCACCTAGAGTGCCCATCACAACTGTCGTGACTCAATTTTCAAAATAGCTCTTCACATTAAATGCTAAAACCTTTTAGAGTTTTAGTCACTGCTGTTTCTTTGGCTCCTAGACATTGAACTTCTGAAAAACCCTGGCCTTCTGTGTCTCACGGGGCGCTCTCCTGAGTCATCTCCCATTTGTTCAGCTTTCACTGATTTCAGTTTGAGCCGTAGAGGAGAATGCAGCCTCCGATGTGCAATTCTGCACATATATAGATGAATTTCATTGGTATTCAGGGTTTAGTATTTAAGTTCTGACAGATGTGATCAGATGATACACTCTGAAGTGATGCTAGCTGTATTTGCTTTTCAGCTTTTGAGTTTCATCTGCAAGATACCGTTAGGTGGGCATTTTTTTTGAACATTGTTTTTAGAAATAGTGGTTGCTTGGTTTTTTAAGTCATGAAAGCAAAGACATACTGTAGTATGTAAGAGTTTTGTAACAAGCAGTTCTCTAATAGCACATGATATTTTGCTAATAATGCACTAGTAGGTTGAAAATCCTTTAATATATTTTTCAGGATATGGATTAGTAGTTGTGTATTGTGATTTCAAACTGATAAAGCATTTGGAAAGTGTGAACAACATTTATTTCTGGAAGGAGGTCACACTTTAAGAATTAATTTTGGTGTCACAGGGAGTGTGTGCTGATTTTTGGAGAGATGACTGTCTCTAACTTCTTGTACGTTTCTGGAGCTTGAGCTGTTGTTTCTATAAAGTTGTGGATGTAATGCTGTGTTCTGGTGATATGGGGAGAAGAGCAGTCTGTTCAAGGATGTACTTGTTTGTACCCACAGTGAAATGTTTCACAGGAATGTGCTTGTTGAGTTAATATCACATAAGCTTTCTTATATAATCCTCTGAATTAAATACAAAGGAAAAACATTCGGACTGTCTCTCACTGATAACAATTTCAGCTACCTTCACAATCTGCCTGGGAAGCCAGCTAGTGTAAATGACAATGTTTTGATGCATCTGCTGCTTTATCAGTTTGTTGCTAAATTATACCGATTTGTTCATTTGAATCTGAAGGATAATAGAAAAGCTCCAAGTATTCCCATATCTATAGTACAATTTTGCTTTATATCATGATGCAATCAAAGCCTTTAAAGTGTTACTGGATTAAATAAAATTTTGTCTGGCACAAAATGGCTAAAGGGTAGCTGCTTGAATAATTGGCATTCAGAACATGATTGCTAGTTAATACAAAACTGTTTCTGTAAATGTGATAAAATATTTTTCATATTTTCATTAAGTTTTTTTGTTTCAATCATAGATTAAATGCATGCAAACAGTTCAAGTAAGTTTAGAACAAGAAACCTGTTACTATTTTAAAAAAGTTTTAATTTCCAGTTATCTTTAGGTTTTTGCTCATAATTTATTAGTAGAATTTTTAAATTCAATTATCCCAGCAGTCTCCCATGGCTAATGCCAACTAGAGTTCAGTTAGCGCTGACAAAGGAAGATCTCTGCTTTGCATTAAAAATGAGTATGTCTTGAATGTTTACTTTACAAATATCAACAACTTAAGAAAGAGTTACCATCAGATAAGCCTAAATCATAGCAAACACTTTCAAGTACTATTTAAGTTTTCCACTCCTTCTCCCTTAATGAATATCTTGCTAGGGCTTGGTATCTTCTCCCCCTACCCACCTTTCGTTTACTTGTAAAAGCACAGGAATAAACATTTTAGGTTATATGGGTTTTAAGATTCAGGGTGTTGTGAGTAAACAAAGTAATATATAAACTATTCTGTGTGTAATTTTCATTTCTTGCAAGACCCTTTCTAGTAGGGCTACCACATAATTCTAAAATATCAGGAGAGAAGCAGTACGTGATCCTGTCAGAACTGCAGGGAACCCTGGTTATACTGAGTCATTGTAAATATTTTGCCATTGACTTCACTGAACATAAAATTTAACTCTAAGCTATTAAATGACCTTTTTTGGTACCTTCTTTATAGAATGCAATAGTGATATAAAAATATATTGTAAAAAATGTTGGGCTTTTTTGGGAAGGTTTTTTTTGGGGTAACTGGAGTTGGCACTGTCAGAGGAAGTCCAGTTGTTTGTAATTGGCTTGCTTTTTTGTAGTGTATTTAGAAACGGGGTCAATGATTTAAAATAAGCATCTCACTTTTTTGGTGCCTCAGTAAGTCCATGCTTCTCAGAGAAATGGTCAGTTATACGTGGATAACAAGATAAAGGAAAAGCTAGTTTGCATGTTGATACTGAATCTGTAAAGCTGGTAATACCCAATAGTAGTCAAAATATGCAGTATTTTTAAGAAGTCCTTCAGTGTGTAAGCTCTGGTATTAAACCAAATATGGTGTTTTAAATATTCCACCTTGGTACCGCACTAAGTAGTTGCCATACCTATGTTAATAAGTGAATGTTACTGTGTAGCTACAAAATTTGGATGCCCATCCTTCCACTAGTGACTTCAGAAAAGTTAAGCAGGGTCTTCTCACTCCCTCTAGCAGCTAAGGCTGTCTATCTGGAAAAAATGTTTACAATGAGGTGCATGCAGTGTGAGTATCATTTAAAGCCAGCATGGAAAACTTTTTTTTATTTGTGATGTGTCCAGTAAAATCTGTTTCTAAAGCCAGAATGCTGCCAGAGAGATGTGATTGCATGGGAGTGGTTGCTGCTGCTGCAGTCTGCACAGAAACAGCTGCCACGAATGTCACTGTTTCCCAGGATATTTTAAATCTTGCATTCTCTCTTTTTCCTGCATTTGTCCTTTGCAATTACAGATTTGTTAATATCAGAGCATAGCGCTGGAAACAATGAATCTGGTAGCCTTTAAGGAGGAGATAGTATTTATAGTATCCATATTATGCCTTGAAGATCATTCAAGAAATTAGCTATAATGAGCCATCCTGTGCTGGTATAAACATGAAGAAATAGGTTAATGAGACAAGAATACAAAGTCTCTAACACTTCTTTAGACCAAGCTTTAGACCTTAGCAAAATAAAATAACATCTGAAAACTTTCTACTGATTTTTTTTCAACATTCCCAAACGACTGCGTTTTTTTTTAACCAACTCCATAGTTCTAAATAAAAGATCTTGAAACCTGGCTTTGAAATGTGAACTGAATTCTTGTTCATTTGATTAAACAGTGATATCTGAGACTTGGCAATGGTATATCCATTTTTGGAGTATGGGAATCATGCATAAAGCTTTGCTGATAAATTGAGGCAAGAAAAATAGAGCAAAAGTGCCTAGAAATTCTTTATTCCAATTTAGTTGGAAAGATTCCAGCAGAAATCAAGAAATCAATAGCCCCTGCTGCTTTTGCATGAAACACCTGGACACTTGGCGATTTAGACCTTAAAGTATTATGGATTATTGCTATTTATGTACTGAATTCAAGGACACCTGAATGCTTCTTAACAGAAGTTCCCTTTTCTTACCTATAAATGTTTGGGTCTGTTACCCATGTTCAAAGACTAGAAATAAATTAAGGGGCTGTACTAGTAATGTTGTGAATGCCTAGGTGTTATCAATTTTTTTTTTTTTTTTTTTTTTTTTTTAAATCAAACCTCACAATAGAGGTAGCTACTTAGCAGGCTTCTGAAGCTATGAAGGACAATTCCGCCATGGAAAAGTCAATTCAGTATTTGGTTAGGAGTCTGAAAGAAAAAAAAGGGGGAGGGGGTGGGTGGCGCAAATAGGACAATAGGGTTTCTTATTTATTGGAAAAAGAATGGAGAAAACTATATACTCTCTACAGTGTTTTCCATTGTTTTGTTCTTTCTGTAGTTCTGTTTAGAACAAATTTTTTTATTTTGTTTTTTCAATATTTAATGAAGCTGTAACAGAGTTTGTTTCATCATGAGTGCAACACGAAATAACAGCAGGATTGTAACCTTTCAGAAAACTCACATATCCTGGATGAGTATATCCAGCAGAAAATACCAAACAGCTGTAGGGATATCTAGGATATCAATTAGTAACACAGCTTTTGAATGTTAGTGAATGAACTTTGTAGCTAAGACATCTGATCTTTGCAGACCAGAGATCAGCTGTACATAGACAGATGTTTCCATGTGCATCAACTGGTTAGACTTGCACAAATATTTCCAAGATAGAAAAGGCTATAACTTAAGACTGACTTTTAATGAGACTGTATTGGGTTTTTTTTTAAAAAAAAGTGCAAATTACTGTGTGTACTTTTCAACATAAGGAGTGCTTTCCAAGGCTGTCATAAGAAGCTGTCAGTGTCGTTGTTACCTACAACTGTTGTGGTTAATTTGAAAGACCAGAGACAGAACTCAAAACAATGTAAGAAAAGCTTGAAATTGTGTCCAAGTGGAGAAAATGAGATATCACAACTTAAGCCTGTTTATAAATAAAACAGACGGGGCTTTGAGGGGAGCGTTTTGACTCCAGTCCCAAATTGCTCTGCATGGGCAGAGCACCATGTCACTCCTCTGGAAGTGTCGGGAACTCCAGTTCTGAAAGGGTGGCTGGCTGCAATGGCTGACCACAGTTTGTTAACAATTTATATCAGCAGAGAAGTCCAATTACTTGTGTAATTTCCATTAGTACTCAAATTAAGCTATGCTGTAGCTGTATCTTCAGTGGCACTTTTGCCAAGAGAAAATGCCACGTGCTCAGTCTGAGCTCTGGTCTGACACTGCTGAATTGGCAAAAGTTTCTGCTGTGGACTTGATTTAATCTTGAATAATTTTGAACAGAAAAGTGATTAAAATAAAACAGAACAAAACCTCTGAATATATTTAATCTAAAAGTTTAAAATGCTGACCTTGACAAGGTATTTTTGAGTTAATTGTGGTAGGAGTATCCTGCACTTCAAACACTGTGCTCTGAGAATTCAGTACGTCACTACCTCAAAGACATGCTTTGTGATACTGTGTGTCTCCTTAGTTTTGCTCGTGTCCTTTGGGGACATCTCAGATTACTTTGGTCTATGTAATGCGACTACCTTCGTAAAGGTATTTGCATGGATTGTTTCTTCAGAGCAGGCTGACAAATATAAGTGTTCTGTTCTCTAAAGCCATATCAAGTTGAGTTGCTGCTCATCAAACAGTTTTAGTTACCTTTTGTAATTATCACAAATGCTTTCAAATAATATTATCTTCAGTTTTCCGTATTTAAAAGGGATGGAAATACCGTATCTGATTACGGTTGTTTATATTTATTTTTTTTGCCTAAGCAAATTTTAAATGGTCATTGAAGTGCTCCTGTGTAAAATTGACCTTGAAAGGTAACTGGGCTACCTTTTGTTCTACCTGAAGATATTTTTGTTATGTAAAAACTGATCATTCTTGAAATGCCAACAGCGATGTGGTAGTCACTGTTTGCATTTACAAACATCTTGTATTGCTTCCAAAATTCAATTTGATACATTTCACTTCAGGGTTTGCTTGTGGTCATTAAAAATATAGTAGTTTTTATATAGCCTGCACCTTTTTCGTAAGGGCTGCTATCAGGGAAAATGGCAGGACCTTTCATTCTGAATCTACAAAAAACATTTGAAGGGAGGCTGTTGGAGTTTATTCCCAGGATTTTTTTTCTCTCCACTGAAAATTTTAAACTAAAATATTTTCTCTCTGGGGAAGAAAAAAAAAGTGTTGTCTACATAGATTAGGATGTGGATTTTCGTATTCTTTTCAAGTGTATTTTTATTAATCTTCCTTCACTTAGTCTGGATAACAAGAAAAACTTGTTAGCTCTATTTTGTTTAAAATACACTAAGAATTAAAAAAGTTACTTTGAAAGATTTTTGGAATTATCTGAATTTTCTTGCAGACCATACTTACATGTATCTTGTATTTTAGTGTTTTGGTTTTCAAGTTTGGTGTTAGCTTGGCGGATATTTACTTTGTATCGAGTTATGAGCAAAAAGCAAGTGAGTGTGTTTATATAATTTTGAATTTGCAAAGCTCCATGTGCATTGAGCACAGCTTCATTCCTTTGACAGCAGGCAATAGAATATTTTCTGACAGTGTGTATGGTATATAATGAAATGTCCTCTTATAATTTTAATATATATTAGTATATTAGATCCTGGTCCTTGTCCCTGCAAAGCTAGTAGGAATGTTAACTTTGAGAATTAAGACTGAATATGAAGACTGAGCCATGGCTGTATGGAAATCATTGTCTACTTTGGAAATCATACTTCATTAGAAAAAAGCTTATCTTAGTGAAGAAAATTAAAATATCTGTCAGTCAGACATTTTCCTCTGAAAATTTCACTTTATTGTTGATTAATCCAACTGGATTGGGAAGGTTAGAGATATATTAGAAGACATGAATGACAGCTCACCCTGACATACTGTCCATCTATTCCAAATCTCATTATCTAACTAAATATTCCAAAGTTACAGCCAACAGTCCAAGATGTAATTAATTTTTTGAACTGTGTTGTGGGGATGTTCAGATGGACCTACAGAAATCTACAGATGATGTACCTGAAATGAAACAAGCTATGGTGTATTGCTTGTGTTCAAGTTCTGGGCCAATTTTTGTGACTGGTGAATCAAATTTAGCATTGTCCTTAGGTTTTCGGCTTTGTTTTTTCTTTAATTGTTGTGGGTTTTATGGGTTTTTTTAGGTTGTTGCTATATTAACTACTTTTGCTCATTTTTCATGAAAAAAGTTGTCTATTTTATTTAAAACTATATTTCAGTGTATTAATATGAAAATACTGTTCTGGATAAAGAATACAAATTAGATGTGTTTACATTTTAGAAGGGATACTTTGGAAATTGGAGGTGGTTGAAATTATACTCAACTTTGGTGCAGTCTAGTTTGTTTTTCTGCTTATATTTCCAAATATAACATTGCTTTTGTGAATCTTTTTAAGAAGCTTGATTGCTAGTGATATTGCAGTCGCATTGAAGTTTGCTTGCCCTGTGCTTTTGGTTTCTGTTAATTAGTCTGTCTTGATCAGTTGACGTTACTGAGACCAATTTGATCAAATTTATTTAACATATACGTTAAGAACTTCCAATATTTAGCCTTACAGCATTTTTTTCCTTTTTTTGTTTTCTTCATAGATACTACAACGTATTCCACTGAGCGATCTGAGCACTTTAAGCCATGCAAAGACAAGGATCTTGCATATTGTCTCAATGAAGGGGAATGCTTTGTGATTGAAACCTTAACAGGATCACATAAACACTGCCGGTAAGTCGTTTGTGAAGAAATTGCAAAAAAAGTCTTCTGTCCAAGGGAGACAGCATTAGAAAAATCAGACTTAGAATGTTATAAAGCAATGGAATTTGCCTCCAATTTGATTGCGTCCCTCACAGTTGATGTGTTTTTCTTTTTTTTTTTTTTTTACTAGTCTGTAAAATTTATAAATACAAATATGGAAGTACAAAAAGCAACTTTTTGATTACTTTTCTAGATAAAAAAATCTTTGAAATTCTATTTTCTAATCATATAAGAAAGTAAGGATTAATGTCTTGTTTTGGTTTTTTACATATTAAAATCTTATGTTCCTCTACATACCAGAAGCGTTCCTTTATTTTGAGTACTAAAAGTAGAGCTTTGACGATAGCTGTATGCGCTATTCATTGAGAGAGAGGAAGAGTTCAGTTAGTAGTTTTAAGATTTAGGCTTTCTTAAGTTTAACGACTGAAAGATAAAATGGACTGTAATAGCCATCTGAACCTGCTATATAGCTGTTGTTCAGGAATATAAAACTGTACTTCTGTGTATGTCGATGACCGTCTTGAATGTATTTAAAAGAATATCAGAAAAGAAAACCAGATCACCAAATATAATTATTCTAGAGGTAGTGACCAGTAAAAGGGAGTGCAGAAGGAATACTGTAATGTTTTCCTAAAGATGAGAATAAAAAAAATTATGAACTATTCAAGCAATATTTTAAATAGAAGTGGTCTAAAATGAAAACCTGTACTTGTGATGTTTTAATTTACTCCTAAGATACTGTATTTGGCATAAAGAAGGTATATCTAAGACACTTATATGCCCAAATTCTAAACTGAGTATCTAAATATGTAGATATCTCTACTATAAATAATAAAAAGCACCTAAGATACTCAGAAGCTTTCCTGAATGATTTGGGACTTAAGCTGCTAAATGCCACTGAAAGTAGGAAAAAAGTCACAAAATTTTATGTACCTGGTTTGTAAGTGGAAATTTATGGATTTAAAGATTGAAGCCAGTGTGCTTATCAGAAGAATATTCCTAAGATTTTTATTTTTAACACTGTGCTGGTAATTTTTTCCCATTCAGTTTTATATGCATCAGTCATCATTCAGTTTGCCTCTTTATTTTATGTTTTCTTATGGCATGCTTCTTAAATTAAATACTATGATTCATTAATCATGCAAAAATGATGAATTTTTAAACTTTCATCATAAAACTTTACAGGTATTTTTCTTCCCACAGCAGGTGTGTGATTTTCAGTCTTTCTTAAGTGTCATGAGCTGTTAACAAGGGAATTATATCACTCAGATATTTAAGCATTTTTCATTGTTAGAATATTCAAAGTGGACAAAACTGATGTAAATTAATAGCAGGGAGAAATGGATATATATGAGAATTTTTAATTAGGCTGGTAAGACTATTTTAGTAAACTGTATGGATTAAACTTTTAAATATCTGCAGGAGTATATCTCATAAGAGAGCTGTCGTTTTGGTTTGGATTTTTTTTTACTTCCAAGATCTTTTCTGTTGCCTGCCTTTGCCAAATTCTTGTTGATTTGCTGCGATTCTAATGCCGCAGTCTGACTAACAGTTAGAAGCTTTTCCCCCTAACTAAACAAGCCAGAGTGTTGATTTTCATTCTTTCCATCAGAGTGAAATTTTTTCATCACCTTCTCTTGTGTTATTCTTCCGTAGGGAAATACAGGTATCATTTGTGAAGCTGTTAGCTCCCGTGTGTAACAGATTTGTATTGCTTGTACAAGTTTCAGGCATTGACACATT
>WAAD01028340.1:0-14216 GCA_013389945.1 Fregata magnificens
TATTGTTTAGTTCCCCATCATTTTGGTTACAATACAACTTTTTTGAAACAAGATAAATATGAAATGGAAACAAAACTGTATTAAGATAAAGTTATTTTAAAAGCATTATTTTGAAGAAATTAAAATGAAGCTGCAGTGGTTTTAAATGCAGTCATTTCACAATCTATTTTGAAAGGGTTTCTTAAATCAACATTGAATGTTCCAATTTTCTACTAAAAATGTTTAGATTTTATCCCCCAAAATACATTTTTAAATACCTTTCTTATATGATAATTCAAAATTTCTACTTTTTATTACAAAATGGAATGAAAAAATACTCTAATATTTTTAATTGAAGAAAAATTCTGAATTTGAACTAGCTTATCTGGTATATAAATCTGTGTGGTCTTTTTGGTAGTATTTTGGCTGCATCATTTACTTCACTGGTTTATTTGATCACTTTTATACTCTCTTGTTTTTATTTCTAGTTGTTTCTTTTATTTCGCTTTCTTTCAGTACATTATTTTTTGTGTCCTCTCTGCCACACATTTCAAATCTCCCTGACCATGTTCTCATTTATGACAATCCTTCCTCCCTTCCTGTCCAATGGCATCACGATACTAAAAGTTAAGGTTCCCAACATGACAAATTGAGGTTCCATATCAGAGAATAAAACCGCCAGTGGCCCATAGGCACCAATGCTGCTTGTGTCTGGGAAATGTAAATTAGCAGGTAAAGGATGCTGCAAGCAAAACTGTGATGTTTATGAATTCCTGAACAGTTAGACAAAGCATGTGTGGGTTGCCTGGTAGCAGGTAAGCATTGCTGGAAAAGTGCCTGAGCCTTTTTGTGAACTTCCCTGCCTGAGTCATTCTTCCCTTCCCTCCCCAGGTTCTCCCTGCTCCTATGGTCAAGGCTTTGTGGTCCACTGTTCCCCAGGCTCTCACTTCTCTCCTTTTATCTTCAGCCGTTAGCTATTGCAGTGTACCTAAGACTGTGTAATGCACCCAGCAGGGTTTCTGTAATTGCTCTTCTTAGAAAGCACCTCTTTCCTTTTTGTTCTTAGCCTTTGAAACTCTCATTTCACTAATTTCCATTCCTAGCAGCTCAGCTGGTCTTGATATAACTTTCCCACCTGTTCACACATCATTCACCATCCTCTTTAATTTCACCTCACTTTGCCATGTTACTTTACCTATATGCCAGGATTCTAGCTGACCTGAGTGCACAGCATTTCTGCTCTCCTTTGCTACTTCTTCTTATCCACATTCTAATAATAATAATAATGTAACAAACTTTACAGGTGTATTGGAAAACACATAAACAAACAAGCACTATTCACTCTACCTCAGATAGAGGTTCCTCAACAGGTAAGATAAATCCTACCCTTGTGAAACCACCTAAAGAAGCCATATTTAATATTGTATTTTGAAATGATAGGTCTTCTATAATATTTACAGAAGCAGGTTAAAAAACAACGCAAAACCACTCGATTACAGTATAGCAAGTACAGCACTTGTAAAAGTATTACCAGAAAGTGGAACATTGTACAGATGCATAAAACAGAGCTCAAAGCCAATACTTTTTATATGTGCCCTATAAAAAGTACCGTATCTAATGATTCAATCCTCTGCTATGCAGAGTGCCTCCTGGAGGGTGCCAAGTGCCTTCAACTCTTTCTGTCTCTCTCCAGAAGCATTGGAAAATTGAGCTATAAAGCAGTAAGGTACTTCTTTATAAAATAATGTTTTCCATCTGACTTGAAGAGAAATCTTTCAAAGAAGGAATGAAAGCTACTGCTGAGACATTCTTGACAGAAAAGGAAGTTGATTCAAGTGGCCAGTTCCTATGTTTTTGTGATAACAATTCATCAAATCTTGGTAATCAAAAATGATGGAAAAGGAAATACAAGGGAAAAATACATGGCAGCTAAATGGAGCTTTGAACCAACCCCAGACTTTGTGAAATTTGACAAGATGTGAAAGTTTGATATTTTATAGCTCTTAAAAAAGACTTCTCTATATACTGAAAGTCATTGTTTCCATAATGTTGATTTTGCAGAAGACCGTTTCATTTCTTGGTTTTCAGTTATGGTGATCTATTACTCCCAATTTCATCTTTTATGTCATGTTGTGTTACCTTCCAAATTTCATAATAGAAATGGTTGAACAGGAAATAACAGGGAGAACTTCAAACAAAAATCTTCAGGTATGTAAGGGACTGGGCTCTCTGACATGGTGCAGGCACTTGCCACCCAACTCCTGGCAGCCCCTGCACTGGCATGCCATGCTTGAATCTCCAAGGCATTGGAAAGAAATGCCTGGTTCGAGAGGAAACCTGTACTAACATCCACCACCACATCAATTCTGTGTGTAGGAGTTAGGAACTGAGAAGAAAGGGGATTAGCAGACAGAATGTATCCCTTAGGATAGGCTGATGTGCCTAAAGTCCTGAGTACCAAAGCTCTCTTTTAGGGCATTGTATATACACACATTACTTCACAGATATCAAAATCCTAGCCTCAAAACCTTACTCCTGGAAGCTGAGCCATGTATTTTTTCTTTGTACATGCCATCTCCATCCAAGCACTTGCAACCCAGAGAGCAGAGAAGGTGGAACATATCATCAAGAACCTTGAAAAAAAATCCCAAACCCCTAAAACAAACAAAAATTTCCCTGTATCTTTTGGAATCTATCAAATTGTAAAGCCAGTTATTTGTTGCAGACATTTGCTTTTTAAAAGTGTGGAAAGTGGAAAGCTCAACTACTGCATATACCCTGATCTGTTCTTGGATAATATCCTTTGTTGAATCTAGCTCCGCTTGGCAACTCTTATCTTATTTGAATACTTTCTGACCTCTAAAACATTGCTTTCTTTGTTGAATGGAATAATTTTCCCATTCTTTTGTGGTGTATTGCTTAATCCTAACACCATTTTAACATGAATAATCACCAGAATGCTTCTGTGTGATTACTGTCACCTCCCCACCCAGGTCTGGGTATAGGTTCCAGATAATATTGTATCTACACCTTCACAGGTATTTGGAAAGTTAAGATAGGTCAAGATTTCCCGCTATTCCCAGGAATATCTGGTTTTAATAATATTAAAAAGATTTTAAACTATACTAAATGCATTCTATAGAACAAGTCTGTTACAGATTGCAGCAATTTTGAAGTAGAACATCCATAATTCTTGTCCAGTGTGATTTTTAATGTAATCAGTGTCTTCTTATCCAGAATATCACTTATCTCTCTAGCATAATCCAAAGTGGAGATTATACTACAAGATGATTTTAATGGAGGATACGATCCAAGGCAGAAGATACAATACAAAGAGAGAAATCAGTTAGGCACAGTTATATTCCAACTATCAAAAAAAAAAAAAAAGTTTTGACCTTAACTGACAGGCATCTAATTCTACATAAATATAACACCTACAGGAATTTTTTTTCTATTTGCCTTAGAAATATTCATCCTCTTTCTTCTCATATAGAGATCAGCAAAACTTTGCTGAGTATGACACCTCACTTGACCTCACTTGTAAGGACTCTCTTTTCCCAGAGCCCCTTCTGGCCAACAAGCAATATTCCGTATTAAACTTCAGTCGGTTTTTCTAGACTCGTCTTTCTTGTATATTTCTTTTCTAAATGGTCACCAGAAGGTACTTTTTTAGTCTCAGCAGGAGCCTGAAAATACTGAGAAACTAGTGATACAGTAAGCAGAAATCCTGAGCTAACAAAAATTTCTGTGTGAAAAAGGTGGCTCATATTTTAACAAACCTTTATTTAAAACATATATAGTTTTGGATAAAGAGAAGAGTACGATGCTGAATGTTTTTCATTCTCATGGAGGGAAGGCACAAGGGGATCCCTTAGCACCTTACGCAAGATTTCACACTATAGTTTCATATTTGGGGAATAAAAAGTTCATGGTTTATGTTTTCACTGAATGAAATATAGCTCTGTTTTTTTCACACCAGAGTGAATGTGGGCATTAGTTTATGCGGAAGCTTCTTATTGGCAAACCCAATATGCAACTAGCTTCTTAGAAAATACACGTATTGGAGATTTAGTATTTTAAGCCTCTCACTCTCTAGTTCACAAGCAATCAAAATTAAATAATAGGTCACTTAAGACAACTACTCATAATAAAAGACTTTTAATGTATTATTGGCTAAGATAATTTCGTCTTTCAAAAATCAGAAAATATACCACCCACAGCTGCTTTCTCCAGCAGTGCTTTGGGAATGTTTAGCTTGATAAATCATAACACATCCCTTATTATTCAAAATAGCAAAACCATTATCATATAATAACAAGTTAGCTTTGAAGATAAATCATTCCTGATGATTTTCCAATATATGTCACTTCTATGTTTCTAACAGAGAAAAATAACACACTGATATATGTGCTAGATTTTTGTTTTGCATTTGTAATTAGCATGATAAAGTAGTATGTAATATGCCATGATTGTCTAAGGACTTATAGATCAAAAAGTATTCTAGAGGTAATTGTTGAGTGCTGACAACTACTGACTGAATAAGTAATTTATAATCCAGGGACTTTGCAGAATTTATGTCTAAAAAAGAAGAGAATATGAACTAAACATAGTACATACTACTAAAGATCATGCTTTGAGAGTTCTCTTTCTCATTTAACCAAAGGCAGATCTTGTATGTTTCTCTGCACTCAAACAAAACTTTGGATTATAAAAAGAGAAATTTTAATAAGGGACTTGAAAGCAATACAGAGAAGACACAACAGGATGAAGCAATCTTCACAAGCCAAAATATATTTATAGGAGTTCCACATCTTGTTGATAGGTGTATCACCTCTGTAGAAGGAATGAGTAGGATTGTTCAGCCTAGGATGAAGGTGATGGAAAGAAGGTATGATAGAGATCAATAAAGTCACTGTCCCTTTAATTTCTGGCCCAGGTGCTTTCTAAGCCACACATCACAGAAGGCTCAGAGAAAAATCTGGGGGGAAAAATCACTCTTTGCCATCCGATCTTCTCTGAGCATTTCCTGCTGGCCACTGTCAGCGATCAGAGGCTGAGGTTGACCATCTGACCCATATGTGCACTCTTCTACAGATGCTTATTTAAAGATATACAAGCATCAGTATATTGTGTATTAAAGATCACAGCATGAATATAATCTCTAAATTATGAATCTCAGCTGTGGAGGAAAAACATGGGAAGAGAGGCAATGTATCATATAACTCTAATCCTGCATCTGTAGTGAATTCTCCCATAAAATTTTTTAACTCTTATCCTCAGGTCCCTCCTAATATTTTATGTACAAAACCCTTTATAACCAATACTTCTATGAATTTAAACATGTCTGGTTTTCCTCTGATGAATCTCTGAAGAATAAATATGTAACATTATTTACTAAAAATTCATCATTAATTATGTCCTATTCATACCCATCTCCCTTATGGTGACTGGATGAAATAAAGTATTGGGTATATCATAAAGACAGTCCATCCTGAAATAATCTACTCATACCCAGCAAGAACAGATGGGTGTAAAGAGTTATTACTGGCCACACATAGCTTTGTGAGAAATTAGCTAACAAGATTGGTATTGTTCATAAGGGCTAGAGATGCTCCTGGATTGCTTGCTCATGACCATCTGCAGGCTGAGGGTTGACCAAGTAAGAGCAAAAAGATAAGAAATTTAGTGCAGCTTTTCTTATAAGTTTGGTTATAAGTACATATTATATATACATATATTGCCTTATGTAGGCCAGAAATCCAAGAAATCACCAGTGATCATCATTGGTTAAGCTTCCCTCTCTAAATCAAACAATTTTTTTTTTTTTCTGACAACTTTTCTTTTTAATTGGTTCAAGAAAGATGAAAGATGATTCCTGGGATCATGAAAGACTCCCTAATGCACTCTGTCACCTGTTCCAAAATATCAGGGAAAATATATGTGAACAACTGGTATTACAGTATTATTATCTGACCTCCTTCCTTCCTGAGCGTGTTTAAGATTTTTTAAAAAATTAATTGATGAAGTGGCAGAATGTAGAGTATGTAGAGAAATCCCTTTCTTATGCCAAAAACTGTTTCGAAAAGAGACAGTAAAAGTGGCACGTTATCTTATGTCCAACAATACTATAACATCTGGAAGAATATTTTGCAAATGGAGTTAAAAAATAAGAGTAATTTGTTTCCACAGCAGGCAGACCTACTTTTTATTCAGAGCTTTAGAATTCCTGGTAAGTGGGTGTTGTACAAAAAGAAGAAAATAGAATCAATCACAGAAAGGTTAGCTTGAAATGTATGTGGTTTTCTTTTTCAATCATCTGTGTTTAAAGTCAAACTCCATGAACTGCTTCTGTCTTGAAATCAGCATGACTTGTGGGGTAGTGAGGGTAAAATAAATATGAAAATAATGTGCTCCTAGAAATGACTGCACCATATAATAGATTTCACTGTTAAGAAGTTTGTCTTAATAGTCAGGCAAAATTTTCTTATCCTTAGTTTCATCCTGTTACTCCTATTAAGAGTTCAACTTCTATAACTACAGATTATATTGCCGGTAATAAAATTATTCATCCCTGTAAAAACGTATTCCCAATATTTGTCTTCAGGAAGCAATAGTGGATGGTCAAATACTGTTTTAAGATTATAATTATTAGACATTTTGTGGGTCATTGTTAGTCATTAGTTTGTGGGCATGAAAGTTGTCATCTTTTTTCTAAACAAGAATTTTATACTACTTTTTAAGAGGTTCATCTTCAATTACATCAGTCACCTTTGACAGCATTTTATAATGAATTGTGGTTTTGGTGGAGAAAGAAAAAGGGTGAAAATACTAGAAAGAAATAATTGAATGAGTCCGTGCTGTTAATAAATTATTAATCAGAAGCTGATGAAGTGGTTTTCTGATATAAATCTCCACAATGGTGCTTTCGTTGAGTAAAGAGCAATTTTGTCTTTTATTACTTTAGGTCTATAAATTTAGAGATGTTTTCTCTATAGTTAGCATAAATCTTCCCTAATGAAGATGGCAAAGTGTCGGGTAATAAGCTCATTGTGCTTCAACAGTCACGTACCAGGCATTTTCCTTATTAGCTATTGCCAGTATTCATGGTGGTGTAACCATCAACGCTGAGGGCAGTTAAGATGAACGTCCTTCATCTGGTCAAGATGTTTTCTGTCAGCTCAGATTAAGGCTCATTTGTGAAGCTGAGCAAACAAAGGTGCAGCTTTCTGGCACCGCTGAAACCTAGAGCAGGACTCCCATGCCCATCTCCGCCCTCTGACAGCCACCTACTCTTGGGACATAGGTCTACCCCATTCCTAACTTTGAATTTGAAGTAAAGGTTCTGGTTTCTGCTTCTAGTATTACCTTCTCATTGGCAGTATGCTCTTGACTAGTGCAGACATGCTGCATTTTGATGTTTTTTCTTTGGAACAAACTGAATATCACTTACTTTTTGTGAGATTGACTACTCTAAATTTATGCATCCTACCTCCATACCTACTACTTGGAAATATTTTCACATTACACTGAAATAAAGCATTAACTACTGAGTCACTTCAAAAAGGAAAATCTGACTGCCACCTCTGGTTCCAAAGTTTATCCCATTTCCTGCATGGTCATATTATGTTATGCCATAGTTGATTATAGATTAGTTAACGTCTGCACAGCCCATGAATATAAGGAAAAATCTCTAGCTATTACTGTAACAGTGTTATCGTTGCAGGGCTTTTTTGCTGGCAAAGGTAAAACATTCTGTAATGCCACTGAATAAATTCTGCTATATCATAGAAGCAGGTGTCTTTTGTTAATTATCTATATGAGTTGGCATTTTGCTCCATTGCCTCATAGCCGATCATTAAATATTGTGAGATTTAATACATTTGGTTGCACAATACATTGGAGAAATTCTGCTTTGTCCTTTTTATAGAACACCTTAGGATGGAAGCATTTTATAGTTAATATAAGTACTAGATCATAAAGTTAAGTACTATAACTTCAAGCATTTAAATTCCTAATTGTATCCCAAAACTTCATCCTAAGGCTTAAGGTAACTAATTTCCAACATTAAATTTCCTTAGGTGCCTAGAGACCTTCTGATCACATCTAAAACTGTTTCAGACCTGACTGCCTTGAGTACTTTGGCAAGACAAGTATGCTAAGCACTTATCTACAGAGCTTAAGCAAAACATTCTCCAAGAACACTTTGCAGATTAGGTCACAGAGAGAGCAAAATTAAAGAACTGATGACAGTGCCTGGAAAGTCTTTCAGCTAACAAGTAAACAGACAGTGTTTTCAGGATACAGAAGATCTTGCCCTTTTCCATTCTCCATCTATGGAGCCTTAGACTTGATTTTTAATTGAGAAACCCCAAATACTAAGTATTTGTAGCTACTAGCAACTGCTAGTAACTTGGGTGCTCCCATTGTTCTTTTTCTGTTGAAGTTATTCCACTTACACAGAGTAATTAATATTGACTCAGCCAAAGACCATGAGAAACTGATCATATAACTGGTCAGTTCACATGCAGAGGTGGAGGGAAATGTAGCATTCCCTTTCCAACTTAAATTAGCAAAATATTAGTGGAAGAAGGAACTGGAACCCTGATTCTTTCCTCAAGGATGAGTGCTCTAATATGAGCAATAAAATCAATCTCTTTGGAAGATATTTATTTTCTTATGCAAAGTGGAACAATACCAAGAAGACAGATTGAGGGTCCCTCAGCTCATCTTCCTGATGGAGCCTAATGATTAAAACACTCTTTTGGGAGACATGGCTTCCAATCTGCTTGGAGGGATTAAATATTTAGCACAGGTCTCCCTGGACTCAAAGGAATGACATTAGGTCTTTAATTACAAATTTGTGTTTAGACCTAGAGTCTTGAAGGTGGGCTGGTACCTAAGCTGTAGGGAAGTGAAAGATTTATTCCTCTCTCCTTAGCATCGTAAGCAGTCCTTTAGAGAGTATGCTCGGTTTTGTGAACTTAACAGAGGGCTATGAATCCCTTCTTTCTTATCTTTGTAGCTAATCAGTTCAAAATAAAACTTGATATTTAGACTTGGTCATAAAAGATTTACCCAAGCGCATAAAGCCATTAAAAGATCAGGTACTCATGGTCCACTCTGATGACTCTTAGGTTACTGTCTTTATGTCAAGGCTATCTTTCTTTTTGCCCTCTCCAAGAAGGAGGATGGAAGTAACACAGATACAAGAGTCTAGAAACTTCTGGAAATTTAAGGAAAAAAGGTTGAGTTCATGATCCATTATTATTTGATTTTGAATAATACAAAGCAATTTTACTCTAACACAGCATGTGTTAATGTATTTTCAGCAGTATGAAACTGAAATCTACTTAAAATTGTCTTTACTAGTGCAGAATGATGAGGAATCATGATGATGCATCTGCTAGTGCAGAAAGTGGATGAAGAAAAGAGAGAATGTAGTGTCAATGTTTTCTCAAACAGTGTATGTCCTGGCTGGAATAGAGTTAATTTTCTTCCTGGTAGCTGGTATAGTGCTATGTTTTGGATTTAGGATGAGAATAATGTTGATAACACACTGATGTTTTAGTTGTTGCGAAGCAGTGCTTACACTAGTCAAGGACTTTTTCAGCTTCCCATGCTCTGTCAGGTGCACAGGAAGCTAGGAGGGGGCACAGCCAAGACAGCTGACCCAAACTGGCCAAAGGGATATTCCATACCATATGGCATCATGCTCAGTATATAAACTGTGGGGAGATGGCCAAGGGGCATCGGTCGGTGGGTGGTGAGTGGTGGTATCAGTTGTTTTTCTTGGATTTTGTTTCTCTCTCTCTCTCTCGTTGCTTTCATCATTATTATTATTATTATTATTATTATTATTATTATTATTATTATTATTTCAATTATTAAACTGTTTTTATCTGAACCCATGAGTTTTCTTGCTTTTCTTCTTCAGATTCTCTCCCCTATCCCCCCGGGGCAGGGGGGGTGAGCGAGCAGCTGTGTGGTGCTTGGTTGCTGACAGGGGCTAAACCATGACANTGTGTGGTGCTTGGTTGCTGACAGGGGCTAAACCATGACAGCGTACTACTCAATTTATAGTATGACTGGGTTCTTTCATTTAGAAAGGAAACTACTGTCTTCTGTAAATAAAGTGTTAGGAAACCTCTCTTTTATTTCCTACATATCTCTCATTGGTTTGACAAGATGATAGGCTGTTTCCTTTGGGTAGCCAGGCATAATGCAAGGCATCTTTTTATTTGTCTTTCTTTTATATACAAACTAATTTCCTTCTGTCTAAAAACTACCTCTTTAGATTGCCTAGGACACAAATCTACAGCCACTGAAGAAGTCTGCTTCATTGGTCTGAAAAGTCATGGATTTACGACAAAGGTTTTTAAGTTATGTTTCCTTGCTTTCCTTAATTCATTCTAGACTTCCAAAATATCCTGACAAGATTGGGCTAAATACAACTATTATTGTAAAATAACTGTTCCTGGGTAGCCTAGTCTGAGATTGGATATTGAATTATATTGAATCATTAGGTAGTACAATAGTTACTTTTATTAGAAAACTTAATGATCATGAAGCTATAGTAACTAATAGGTAGGCTTATTGCAAATATTAAGCTGGGGATGGAGAAAAAAGCAAGGAACAGCTATTTTCAAAGTATGCTTGTCCCTTGGCTTTACTTCTCCCCACCCATCCCATCTGCAAGGCCATTTTTTCCCCAACTACGAGCACATTGCACAACATAAAGTTTATATGTCAGCAATGAACTTTTGGGAAGTACAAAACTCTTGGATAGCCCAAACAGGCCTTTTAAAGTATTTTATCTGTGTTCCCTTATACCATATTATTTTTAAAACCAGTTATCAAAATGTCAGGTTTTTTAAACAAATAATGACTTTGATAGGATTTTTATCTAAATAATATAGAATCCTCCTCTACAGAAAAAATATTCTGGAGGCTAAAGATAGTTTTCTTTTTGACTGAGCTTGTCAGTTTGCTTTAATTTTTTATTTAAATATATTAATGTAAAGTACATTAGAGTTGCTGTACTTCAAGATTAGGCTGACACTAAAATTAGTTGAAAGTCTCCTTTGAGGCAAAGGTAAACACTAATAAAAAATATTTTGAAATAATCTTAATGGTAATGGTGCATATTTTTAAGATGGAATATTTCATGGCTCAAATAACAAAGGAGTAAGAGGCTGACAAAGGTAAAAAATCAAAGAAACACGTAAATGGGACTATGCCCATTAGTAAAATGGGAGCATGATGAGGGTCAGGACCCATAAACATTATTGAAGCTATGACCTCAATAAATAAATATTATTTGAAATACAAAGAATATAGCTCAAAGAAGAAGCTGCACTATCCCTAGATCTTGTGATCTCTCCCTATAAAATTTTCTATTGACTCTTACAATTCAGAGCATTCTTCTTTTGGTCGGCTTCTGGACCTCTGAGTCTGCACTGAAATTATGTGCTGGTGTAAGAGAGATGATATATTGGATGAAGGCAAGTATTTGGGGGAAATGAAATATGGTACCTCTACCAATTGTAATCAGAATAAGTTTGACTCCTTACTTAGAATCATAGAATCACAGAATCGTGAAGGTTGGAAACGACCTCTAAGATCATCAAGTCCAACCGTCAACCCAACACCACCATGCCTCCTAAACCAGGTCCTGAAGTGCCACATATACAAGTTTTTTGAACACCTTCAAGGATGGTGACTCCACCACCNACTGTTTTTATCTGAACCCATGAGTTTTCTTGCTTTTCTTCTTCAGATTCTCTCCCCTATCCCCCCGGGGCAGGGGGGGTGAGCGAGCAGCTGTGTGGTGCTTGGTTGCTGACAGGGGCTAAACCATGACAGCGTACTACTCAATTTATAGTATGACTGGGTTCTTTCATTTAGAAAGGAAACTACTGTCTTCTGTAAATAAAGTGTTAGGAAACCTCTCTTTTATTTCCTACATATCTCTCATTGGTTTGACAAGATGATAGGCTGTTTCCTTTGGGTAGCCAGGCATAATGCAAGGCATCTTTTTATTTGTCTTTCTTTTATATACAAACTAATTTCCTTCTGTCTAAAAACTACCTCTTTAGATTGCCTAGGACACAAATCTACAGCCACTGAAGAAGTCTGCTTCATTGGTCTGAAAAGTCATGGATTTACGACAAAGGTTTTTAAGTTATGTTTCCTTGCTTTCCTTAATTCATTCTAGACTTCCAAAATATCCTGACAAGATTGGGCTAAATACAACTATTATTGTAAAATAACTGTTCCTGGGTAGCCTAGTCTGAGATTGGATATTGAATTATATTGAATCATTAGGTAGTACAATAGTTACTTTTATTAGAAAACTTAATGATCATGAAGCTATAGTAACTAATAGGTAGGCTTATTGCAAATATTAAGCTGGGGATGGAGAAAAAAGCAAGGAACAGCTATTTTCAAAGTATGCTTGTCCCTTGGCTTTACTTCTCCCCACCCATCCCATCTGCAAGGCCATTTTTTCCCCAACTACGAGCACATTGCACAACATAAAGTTTATATGTCAGCAATGAACTTTTGGGAAGTACAAAACTCTTGGATAGCCCAAACAGGCCTTTTAAAGTATTTTATCTGTGTTCCCTTATACCATATTATTTTTAAAACCAGTTATCAAAATGTCAGGTTTTTTAAACAAATAATGACTTTGATAGGATTTTTATCTAAATAATATAGAATCCTCCTCTACAGAAAAAATATTCTGGAGGCTAAAGATAGTTTTCTTTTTGACTGAGCTTGTCAGTTTGCTTTAATTTTTTATTTAAATATATTAATGTAAAGTACATTAGAGTTGCTGTACTTCAAGATTAGGCTGACACTAAAATTAGTTGAAAGTCTCCTTTGAGGCAAAGGTAAACACTAATAAAAAATATTTTGAAATAATCTTAATGGTAATGGTGCATATTTTTAAGATGGAATATTTCATGGCTCAAATAACAAAGGAGTAAGAGGCTGACAAAGGTAAAAAATCAAAGAAACACGTAAATGGGACTATGCCCATTAGTAAAATGGGAGCATGATGAGGGTCAGGACCCATAAACATTATTGAAGCTATGACCTCAATAAATAAATATTATTTGAAATACAAAGAATATAGCTCAAAGAAGAAGCTGCACTATCCCTAGATCTTGTGATCTCTCCCTATAAAATTTTCTATTGACTCTTACAATTCAGAGCATTCTTCTTTTGGTCGGCTTCTGGACCTCTGAGTCTGCACTGAAATTATGTGCTGGTGTAAGAGAGATGATATATTGGATGAAGGCAAGTATTTGGGGGAAATGAAATATGGTACCTCTACCAATTGTAATCAGAATAAGTTTGACTCCTTACTTAGAATCATAGAATCACAGAATCGTGAAGGTTGGAAACGACCTCTAAGATCATCAAGTCCAACCGTCAACCCAACACCACCATGCCTCCTAAACCAGGTCCTGAAGTGCCACATATACAAGTTTTTTGAACACCTTCAAGGATGGTGACTCCACCACCTCTCTGGGCAGCCTGTTCCAATGCTTGACCACTCTTTCAGTAAAGAATTTTTTCCTAATATCCAATCTAAACCTCCCCTTACACAACTTGAGGCCATTTCCTCTTCTCCTATCAGTAGTTACTTGGGAGAAGAGACCAACACTCGCTTCACTACAACCTCCTTTCAGGTAGTTGTAGAGAGTGGTAAGGTCTCCCCTCAGCCTCCTCTTCTCCAGATTAAACAACCCCAGTTCCCTTAGCTGCTCCTCATAAGACTTGTTCTCCAGACCCTTCACCAGCTTTGTTGCCCTTCTCTGGACATGCTCCAGCACCTCAATGTCCTTCTTGTAGTGAGGGGCCCAAAACTGAACACTGTTCAAGGTGTTGCCTCACCGGTGCCGGCTACAGGGGCACGATCACTTCCCTACCCCTGCTGGCCACACTATTCCTGATACAAGCCAGGATGCTATTGGCCTTCTTGGCCACCTGGGCACACTGTCGGCTCACACTCAGATGGCTCTCAAGCAACACCCCCAGGTCCCTTTCCGCCGGGCAGCTTTCCAGCCACTCTTCCCCAGCCTGTAGTATTACATGGGGTTGTTGTGACCAAAGTGCAGGACCCGGCACTTGGCCTTGTTAAACCTCATACAGTTGGCCTCGGCCCATTGATCCAGCCTATCCAGATCCCTCTGCAAGGCCTTCCTTCCCTCGAGCAGATCGACACTCCC